>JAQOWM010000262.1:0-136722 GCA_029041755.1 Resseliella maxima
AAAATTTTTGCTTAAAAATTTTGAGATTGTTGAAAAATTTTTTCCCTTTTTGATAAACTAACCAAACTTTTCCAACCGATTGTATTTAGCATCGAAAGAATCCGAACACGTGGGAATTTAGTCTTGAATCAAGTTCAACTTTTGGAAAAAACACACACACACACACACACACACACACACACACACACACACACACACACACACACACACACACACACACAAATTTTTTTTCGTTTTTTTTAAAAGAACATTATTCACACAACACCAAAGAAAATTTTGGTAGTCTACATTGCTATTGTGATTTGGATTTTGAAATAATAAAATCCCTTTTTTTTAAATTTATACATTACGAAACTTTTCAAAAATGGCGGTACAACATTCAGTACATCACATCTCAAGACACGTAATTGATCATAATTTCATAATCGGTCCAGAATATCTCGAAGAAGATGAAGTCATACATGAATTAATGATAAGACGTATGGACACGAGCGGCGATCGAAGAGTGCTTACGAATAGATTGCGAAATGCAA
Source organism: Resseliella maxima (assembly GCA_029041755.1). NCBI lineage: Eukaryota > Metazoa > Arthropoda > Insecta > Diptera > Cecidomyiidae > Resseliella > Resseliella maxima. The sequence continues at coordinate 534 of JAQOWM010000262.1, forward strand.
TGCATACAGAACTCAAAGATCTGGGTGCAATCCAATTGATTACAGTGGGCATTCCGATGAATGAAATCGATTATGTAAAACAAAATATCATAAGATTAAAACGTTTAATGAATGAAGCCACATTAGATAAAGTTTCGCATGATCGTTTTATGTCAGTTTTTCTACATTTGGATGGTAGATTAAACAGAATAAGTTTACGCTTCGATGAAACTGTTTTACAAAGCGAGAAAACGCAGTTAAGTGGAAAAATTCAGTCCATTTTTAATGATTTTGAACGTAAAATAATAGCAATTCGTGAATCAAGAAGGAGAAATACAAATCTTGAATTTCCAACTAATAGGAATACGAATCCTATTCCGATTCACATAGAAGAAGATATCAATGAGGGGGTAGAATTGTTGAATGTTCACAACAATTCGATGAGACAAGGTACAACGGTGAATGGTAATAATCCTCAAATAAGCCAACAATTTCAAAGGCCAAATGAGTTACCTGTCACTCCGATTGCAAGAGTTCCACTAGTTCAGAACGAAAATAGCCTAAACGGCCAAAATGCAATTGATCCGTTGCCAAACAGAACGCAACACAATCCACTATCACCTCACGATAATGAAGTAATGAATGCTATTGGATCATTGAGCCTGTTAGTTAAATCACTAGCAGAAAGAATAAGTTCACTTGAAGTGAATCGTACGTACACTTACCAACAAGCTGAAAGACCATTAAACAATCAAAATGTTAACATGAATCAAGCGAGAATTAATCCGCCAAACCAACAACAGAATTTTCCAAATCGATTTCAAAGGGTAAACCAAACAAATGATCAGATCCTCTCGCAACAAACTAGTTTTACATCGAGAAATGATCGCAGCTTACCCATTCATAAATGGAAATGGTATTTTTCAGCCGATAAGAATTCAACAATTCCTGAGGAACGAGATGTTAGAGCATTTCTAAAAAAGTTAGCGTTATATCAAAACGCCGAAAACGTTCCATATGAAGAAATTTTTTCGAAATTTCACTTGTTGATAAAAGGAAGTGTATACGAATGGTACATTCAATATAAAACACAATTCAATAATTGGAATGAATTGAAAACTGGATTGTTGAAACAATTTACAACACCGTTAACTAGCTTTATGAAAGCAGCCGAATTGGCTAAAAAGAGACAAAAAAGAGGAGAATCCTCAATGGAATATATTGCTTCTGTATTACGCGATTTCGATACTCTTGAAGTATATGATGAACAGGAAAAGATTTCTATCATACAGAATGGTCTTCTTGATAATTTACGCGAGCGAGTTATTGGAAGAAAATGGGAAAGTGTTCAAGAAATGGATCTTCACTTGAGAACAGCCGAAATGGCTGATGAATTACGAAGTGGAACAGAAATAAGGGCTTCACCTCCGATATATTTCCCAAGAAAACACATAAACGCCATCGTTCAATCAACAGATTCGAACGCCAAACCCCATTCACATATTTGTAGTTGTGATTTTCAATCAAGTGATTCTCAATTGGAGGACCATGAAGTAGTTGCTTTAAACGAAGACTGTACGTCTGAAGAAATGGTTGAATGTAACCACATCAAAACCAAGATGAACAAAAAATTTAGTCATGCCAATCCGAGCAATTATGTCAAGGCGGTACATGCCGAGACGACAGTTCAACCAACTGAGAAGGATGTAGTAAAATTTCCGACTACGAAAAGTAATTATCGCCAGCATGCCTGCTTTAATTGCAATGAAACTTCTCATTTGTTAATTGATTGTCCTAAGCCGATTGACAGGATGTTTTGTTTTAGATGTGGAAAAGATGGTGTTACTTCACCAAATTGTTCTTGTAATAAGTCAAAAAACTCGAAGGTGGTCGCTTGTCTCAATCCAGTGACGAGCGACGAGAATTAAAACTTGCCAAAATGAGAAAATCAGTAGTCATCCCACCAAAATTTCTGGCCATTGAGTCTTCAGAAATCAATTTATCAAACGATAAACGTCCATACTTATTCGTGAAAACATTCGATTTTAAAACGCGTGGATTGTTAGATAGCGGCGCTCAAGCTACTGTAATTAGTTACAAAATGTATACTAAGTTATTAGACGCTGGTTTGCCTTTACTGCAGTGCAATATAACAATCACCACCGCTGGTGGATCACGACATTTAGCAATGGGATACATGAAGATACCATTTGTAATTCGAGGTGTGAAACGAATCGTTCCATCTCTTGTAGTAAAAGAATGTGCATGCGAATTAATTCTTGGCGTTGATTTTTGGAATGCTTATAAAATAAAGCCATGTTTTACTGGTAATTTATTTGATATAAATGTCATGACGACGGATATGAAAGTTCCCATAGAAAGTGATCCAAATGAAAATGATGAAATCTCGGAAAATTTTGAAGCAGATGTAATTCCACCAAAATGTATAAATGTTGAACTTCCTCATGTATTGAATGATGAACAAAGAGAAAAATTGAACAAAATCATGAAAAGTTTCCCCTATTGTGACAAAATTGGTCCATTAAATAAGACGCAATTGAAAATGGCACGAATCGAAACTGGTAATGCAAAACCATATCGTTGTAAGATGCGCATCGACCCCCCTTGGAAAACAAAAAAGATAATTGAAGCAGTAGACAAATTAGAAAAAAGAGGCATTGTAAAACGTGTAGAATTTTCCGAATGGTTACAGCCAGTGCTGGCCGTTCCAAAACCAAATGGTGATACACGAATTGTTCTCGACGCTAGATGGTTAAATGCTGTGACAAAAAAGAATGCATATCCACAGCAGAATGCAAATCGTATTCTTAGTCTGATTGGAAAAGCCAAGTATATCAGTACCGTAGATATGACTGATGCATATTTTCAAATACCATTGCATCCAGATTCACAAGCAAAAACAGCGTTCGCTGTACCATCAAGAGGAACTTATGTTTACAAAAGAATGGCTCAAGGTTTGACCAACAGCGGTGCTGAGTTATGTAGTCTACTCGATAGCCTGTTGGGATCAGAATTTGAACCTCACGCTTTTCCATATTTAGATGATATTGTTATCGTAAGCGAAACTTTTGAAGAACATGTCGATATTTTGGCTCGATTGGCTAAAAAATTGAAGTACGCTAATCTTTCCATCAGTGAGTCAAAATCAAAGTTTTGCTTCAAACGATTAAAATATCTCGGACATATTATCGATGAAAGTGGAGTAGCAATGGATAAATCACGCATTTCTGCTCTTGAAAACTATACAATTCCAAAAACCATTAAAGACGTTCAACGACTTATGGGATTAGCGGGATGGTATAGACGTTTTGTGAGAAATTTCGCATGTATGACTACACTCATCAAAATGCCATTTCATATTCAATTACATCTAGACATACACAATCTCTTATCACCAAATATTATACACCAAAAAGTAAAGTTACAAGCCGAAATAACAACGCGAACGAAGGAAGATTAGGGCAGTTGATGGATGATGCAAATCATCAGCAAAGTAACACTGATAATGTAACAACATTGCCGATATATTACAATAACGCCAGATCAGTAGTAAACAAGCGCAACTTGTCAACAAAAATCGAATTATCCATCTATAAAATACTTTGTTTTACTGAAACATGGTTGACATCAACACATTCTAGCAGTGTATATTTTCCCAGTTGCTTCAATGTGTTTCGTTGTGACCGTCAGATTGAATCTGATAGAAGATCAGGTGGAGTTGCTGTGTTGGTACATTCATCAATAAAAAGTATTCAACTAGTGATTCCTGGCGATCCAAAATGTGAATTCATTGCAATCGAAATAAAAGTTAAACCAACACCATTGATATTATACGTATGCTACTTAAGCAAATTCGATGCAAACGTTGCTAACATGCACCTTGACATCATAAAACAAACGGCAAACAGATTTGGAAATCATCGCTTAATAGTTTTGGGTGATTTCAATTTGTATGATATTGGTTGGGCGTTGGATGAAGATGAGGAAAGTTATGTACCATACACAAATGTCATTGACAACGATTCAAATCAACGTTCAAATTATTATACAACAGCTATGAAATTTTTACAGGATATTTCGGGCTTTCCGCTGTATCAGATGTCACACTTCGTTAATGATGTTGGTAACATTTTGGACCTTGTATTTACCAACAATACTAATGACGTGGGAGTTTGTATCGATCAGTTTACAATTATTGAACGTGACCAACAAGATAAATTCCATACGCCTTATGAAATCACATTTAATTATTACGAAAAATCAACTTTAAACAGAAACACAGTTACTACTTATGCATATAAAAGAGGAAACTATGTACGAATGTGTCAACAAATGGAAAATATCAATTTTGCACATGAATTCAAGAATAGAAGTGTAGAATCGTCATATGAATTCTTTCAAATTCAAATTAAATCACTTATACAAAATAATGTCCCAATGATAACATTTAACAAATTTGAAAATAAACCGAAATGGTGGACTTCCGAATTGCAACGTAAAAAAAATCGACGTGACAAACTATACAAACGTAAACCAAAAGGTATAATTACGGAGGAATACATAGCAGCCGTTGAAGAATTTGACGCACTTCAGACGAGACTACATGATGAATATATAGAGAAAGTACAAAACGACATCAAAACAAATCCAGCAGAATTTTGGAAATTTGCAAAAATGAATAGCAAATCACAGACGTATCCAAGTCAAATGAATTACAATGATTGTGTATCCAAAACAACTAGTGAAACGGTTGATTTATTTGCTGAGTACTTCGAATCGATTTATGAGCGTGATGATGAAATGTGTAACTTAAATGATGTTTATCACTCGGTTGAAACATCACAAGAAATTAACATCACAATGTTTGATATAGAAAATGCTATAAATTTATTGAAAATTAAAACAAGTATTGGTCCAGATGATCTGCCATCAATTGTGGTTAAAAAATGCGTTGATGCAATAGTTTGGCCAATATGGCTTTTGTTTCAAAAAACGTTCGACAACGGTAAAATACCTGAAGCACTTAAACTATCAAGAGTTGTACCGGTATACAAAAAAGGATCAAAAACGGACATAACTAATTACAGAGTAATTGCAATTAGCTCAATTATCATGAAAATCTTCGAAATATCTATTAAACATAAATTGTATTTGATTATCGAACCAAAATTAACCAACGCACAGCATGGTTTCAGAGCAAAGAGATCTGTTGAATCAAATCTGATGAATGTTTCAATTTATGTACATAATGCGTTTGAACATGGTAACCAAGTTGACATTTTTTATGGTGATTTTTTAAGAGCATTCGATAAAGTATGTCATCGTAAACTATTAGAAAAGTTGTCCAAATTCAATTTAGGTTCAAAAACTGCCAAATGGATTTATGAATTTTTGGTAGACAGAAAGTGTTTCGTAAAAATTGGCAATCACAAGTCGCGACAATACTCGACACCATCTGGAGTACCTGCCGGTAGCACATTAGGACCTGTACTATTTTTGATTTTCATTAATGATATTGTGGAAATTATTGAGAATGGTGTTTTGCTTCTTTTTGCTGACGACTTGAAAATAATGCAAAAAATATCAAATGAAAATGATTGCTTACTGTTACAAAATGATATAAATAACGTACTGTGTTGGTGTGTGGAAAATCGCCTATTTTTTAACAATCACAAATGTGCCGTATTCACCGCTTCTAGGAAAACAAACTTCATTCAATATGAATATGAACTCAATAATCAAAATGTAGAGCGTCAAACTGAAATTCGTGACCTAGGGGTGTGGATAGATAGACGTTTATCGTTTGGTCACCACATTGAACAGATTACAATTAAATGTCGTCAACTCATTGGTTGCATAAAAAGATATTCAAATGGAAATTTCAATTTGAATACACAGAAAATATTGTATTTGGCATATGTACGATCTCGTATGGAATTTGCATGTGTAATATGGAATCCTTATCAGGAAATATACATAAGTGATATTGAATCCGTGCAAAAACAATTTGCAATGTATTTATTAGAAATTAGAAGCAATACCAGATCAATTAGTTATATTGAAAAATGCAAATTATTAAGTCTACAACCACTAAGGTTAAGAAGGGAAATTGCAGATGCACTTTTTGCATATGATGTGTATTATAAAAATATCAATGATCATAAAATAAGTGAAAATTTTGTCTCTATAAACTCATTCTATAGGTTAAGGGATGTGAGATTGTTAGAGGAACCATTCTATAGAAGAGACTATACCAAATATCAACCGATTGCTAGAATGATTAGAATTATGAATGAACATTCGAATATTGTTAGAGATTCAACGACTAAAATCTTATTTAAAACTAAAATTCTGATGAAATTGTCTACTTATGTTAGTAGTGTTGAAGATTATGTTTAATGTAATGATGTTGTAACATTGTATAATTATCAATTTTCATACGGCCAATTTTTTGGCTTGGCTTTAAAATAAATAAAAATAAAAAAAAAAAAATGACTGCACCTATTACAGAATTGTTACAAAAAAATGTGAAATTCGAATGGACACAAGAAAGAGAAACAGCCTTTCGGTTATTAATAACAGCTTTGACTTCCTCGCCAGTAATGGCAGCGCCAAATTATAATTTACCATTTGAAATTCAAGCTGACGCTTGTAAAGTTGCTTGTGGTGCTGTATTAATACAAAGAGTCGATGATGAAGAAAAAGTCATTGCGTATATGAGCCAAAAATTTTCAGCGACTCAACGCAAGTATACGGTGACTGAACTTGAATGCTTAGCAGTCATTCTAGCTATTGAAAAATTCAGGCCATATATAGAAGGATCGCATTTCAGCGTAATAACAGACCATCATTCGTTATTATGGCTCAAAAACTTAAAAGATCCAGGTGGTAGATTAGCAAGATGGGCTCTTCGTCTACAAGCATATGACTTCACGTTAATCCATCGAAAGGGAAAATGTCATGTTGTGCCAGACGCTATTTCGCGTGCAGTAAATTGTATTTCTTCAGTTGATTCCTCAGACCAGGCATCTGGTAAACCAATCGATAAGTGGTACAACAATTTAATGAAATTGGCCGAATTTAAGCCAAAAGAAAATGACAATTTGAAATTGGAAAATGGTCTTCTATACATTCGAACGAATTTCAAAGAAGAATGTGATGACAAAACCTGTCTATGGCGACTCTGTGTTCCAAGAGAAAAACGATTAAAGGTCATTGCCGAGAATCATGATTCAAATAATGCTTGTCACTTTGGTACTTTCAAGACAATAGCGAGAATTCAAAATATGTATTTTTGGCCTGGTATGAACAAGTCCATAAAGAATTACGTAAGAAACTGTTCTATATGCAAAGAAACTAAAGCGTTCAATCAAACGACTACACCAAAAGCGGGAGAATTCGTCGAAGCGAAACGCCCATGGCGCATTGTTGCTACAGATATCTGTGGTCCTTTTCCCCGTAGTCGAAATGCTAATCGGTTCTTGTTAGTAGCCGTCGATTTATTCTCAAAATTCACTATAATAAAGGCCGTAAGAGACGCTACAGCAAAGGCAGTTGTGAAATTCTTACGCGAAGAAGTTGTGTTGAGATATGGTTGTCCAGAAATCATTGTGACTGAGTTCAATATCGTTCCGAACATTATGATCAATTCACAAAAGAATTTGGCATAAAACGGTGGTTTACGGCGAACTATTTTGCTCAAGCAAACCCAACCGAGTGTGTGAACAAAACCATCGGTAACGCCTTACGTATCTTTATGCGTGAAGAATTGAATCACAAAAAATGGGATGAGCACGTTAGTGAAATTGCGAACGCAATAAACAGTTCTGTTCATACGACCACTGATAAAACGCCATATGAGATTAATTATGGCCAAAGAATGGTCCACCATGCCAAGCAATACCAAGAAAACATAGACATAAATGAAGAACCGAAACGTGATGAAAGCCGTTTTGAAAGGTTGAGAATAAAAGTTCAGCAACGTATCAATGATGTACGTAATAATTATATCAAAAGATACAATTTGAGGACCAGAAACAATTCATATAATGTGGGTGATGTTGTTTATCGAAAAAACAATATTCTATCGGACGCCTCTAAACAATTTAGCAAAAAATTGGCACCAAAATTTATCAAGTGCATTGTTGAAGAAAAAACGGGCACAAACACTTATCGCTTGAGAGAGGTGGAGAGTGGAAAAATTGCTCAACACCATGCCACAAATTTCCACAAATAAGTCCAAAAATTTTGAAAAGGGGGCGGGTGAAAGATATTATTTGGTCAATTCTAAAAAATTGTGGTGGTTTATTGTAGACACTGCTTTGATGACGATTTTGACGAGGCCGATTGTAGCATTTTAGCGAATTATCATAATTCGAGTTTCATCGTCAGAATCGTCAAATCAAATAAAGTTGTGTAGAATCATGTCCGGTTAGTGTGGATTTAAGGGAATGATCATTGAATTGATTTTTTTGTGTGAAATAATCTTGTAAAGGGAGAAAAAAAAGAATGTGTGTTTGGAAAAAAGAAATGATGCTGAGGAAGATTGGAAAGAAGGTTTGATTCGTCGAATTGACAAAGAGGCGAAAAAATAAAAGTTTTGAGTTAATTTGGGAAAAGTGAGAGAATTAAATTAAAAAATAAAATTTGATCAGCAGTGGATAACTCCATGCAAAATTTTAGTTACGTTGAGACCGTAATGGTATTTAGATGCTCGCGAATTTAATTCGGAAAAAGTCAAATTCAGATAGCTAGTGAATTTGATAAAAGTTTTTATTCATACCTAAAATGGTGATGAAATCAAGATAAATGACAAATCGAGTAGATTTGGTCGATTTAAAAATTTTATTAAGTTTTAAGAAATTTCATGTCCGAGGAACTATGTGTTCAAGGAACAATGATATTACTTTGTTCATGCTCGAAGAGCGATGGAAGCAAAGATTTTGATTACGTAAATAGTAAGGAGTTAGTTAAAATAAAATTCGTTTTAAAAATTTTTTTTTGTTTGATTCAATTTTTTTTGAAGTCTTGGAATTGCGAACAATCACCATTTCATTCAATGAATGTGTTGACCGTGGCAATTCCGGAAATTTGTGAAAGAATAATATGAAAACGGAGTGCACATCTCTGGCGATTAAGATTGGTTCGATCGATCGATTATTGCGAATAACAAGAAGCTACGCATGTAATGAGTTGATATTCGCTTGGATAAGCTCATATCATATAAGAAAGGGGAGTGTGTTCTGGTTTCACTATCACAAAAAGATTTGTAAATAAAAATAGGAATTTGAAATATAAATAAAGACTAAAGACACACGACATAAACAACTGGATTGTATTGAGATGTCAAATGTGTGTAAACCATAGGGAAATTTGTCTAATTTAGTTCTGGTTATACCTAAAAAAAAAATAGATGGCGTCACGCGTAAAATTTATTCTTACTATAAAATGTAAATTGTAAAGTAAGGTATAGAAAACGTGGTGTACGTACGCTCTCTTCCTTTTGGGCGGTGAAACGGATCAGACGTGAGTTATAATAAGCCGAATGTAACAAAATTTGTATAAAACGCTAAATAAGAATACATTAAACGTGAAGTTATAAAAAAAAAAAAAAAAAAAAATAAAAAGCGTCAAATTATTTGTTCCGGGAAAAAAGTTGCATTATTGCGTCGGGTTAAAACAAGTTATTGACATTTGTGATTGATTTCGGTCGGTTTTAACTTAAATTATTAAAATTCTTAAGAAACAGAAAAATTCTAGGAATTTTACAAAGAAGACAATTACATGAATCGATCGGATTGATTTACTCGATGCGAACTAACGGACCCGAGTAATGGGATTTCTTACTAATAGCGATTTTGAATCACCCTAATCCTGAATTAAGGTGAATTACTCGAAGCGAATAAAACGGACCCGAGTAATCGGATATTCGGTAACAAAATTATTTTATCCAATATCAAGGAGATCATCATATTAGCGATTTGTTCTGAGCGACGTGAGAACCAAAAGAGAGCATAGATAGAGTGACCGGAAATTTAGTTATAGAATTTATCGCGGTCATAAAAATTTCAATGAATAGCGAAAGGCAATTCATAACAATGGCCATTGATTTAAAATGGCATCAACCGTATCATTTAAAGCATCTTCTCCAAGATTGATGACATATTATGAAAGAATGTTTTGAATTTTTGAAAGGACATTCTTATACTTCGAGAATCTTTCTTTCAAATGAAAAATGAAATGATCAATGAATGGGATAAATATGCTCAATTTGTAATAATCTTCAGCGCAATTTGTTTTATGAATTTGCCGATTTGTTACGCGTGGTATTTCGATTGTTTCACCGAATTCTTCAGCCAATTCTTTGGCGGTTGAGAATAATTTTTCATGATGCAAAGTATGAGCATTTCCACGTTTATTTTCTATTTTATTTCCAATAAAATATCAGTACTTTCAATTGCACTCGCTAAGTCAGCATTCTTAGCTTGCAACGACATGGAAAGGAGATGTGTTATAGAAAAAATCTCTTCAATAACTACCATATATGGTTGCTATAGCAACGATAAAATGTCCACATTTAAGTGTTTGTAAATATGGGAATGCCTTCGCAGATGACTCTTTATTTGAAAATTCTTGAATGTATTCTAAAGCAGTCATAATAGGCGAGAAGATTTCCTTAAAAATGATGATTGAATCTAGTCTTTCGAGCCATTTGGTTTCACAGTATTTTATTAGTCTTTTTTTTTAATTTCATTGCATATTTCTTCAACTGCATTATTTAAATATTCTTGGCGTTGTGTAAAAGAACGAAAAAAATGTATTACTTCATTTATGGTACCAAGACAGTTACGGATTAATGGAATAGAGCAAGAATCACTAACAACTAAATTTAATACGTGGCTACAGCCATGTATGTGGATAGCTTGGAGATATTTCGCCAAAATTTTGGCTGCAAATGGATTAAATTTGCCACTCATTGAGGCTGCACCATCATAGCCTTGAGCTACTAAGTAATTGAAATCAGGCTTCCAATGTAAAGTCGCCAAAATCGTATTTGCAAGTCCTTCACCACTAGCATCACTGACTGGCATGTACTCTAGAAAATTTTCTCTCAAGAAAAAGCTGTTATAAACACAACAACATATCTTATACAGTCTAATGTACTGTTTCTTCGAATCAGTTATTTCTTTTAAATGCTTTTCTAATATATTGTCTGTCGTGTCGAATTGACACAAACAAGAAATATGCAACCAATTTCACTACACAAAATGCTATGTTGCCGAGTTCATTCAAATTTTATGAGTGAATCGGTCACAAATGTTTCAAATCCAAGACTGCAATGCCAAACAAATCACGATAAAGAAAATCATCAACAAAAACGTCAACTAGGCTCCATAAAACTGTCATTGTTTAATAGAATGGAGCCCGGTACGTATAGCCAAATTACCAAATTAACCAAATAAGGATAAAATCAATGGGAATTCAAATGATTTCAGTGTAATTTCAAGATTAAGTCTGGGGGGTAGACACCATTTTTAAAATCCGATTCTCTCGATTCCCGTGATTATCGTTATTACCATGATTCCAATAATCCATAATTCATATAAATAAGTTCATTGAATATATATACGGCGATTATGTGTACTTTTCAAAAATTTGTAAATGTTTTGGATAACAAATTGATGATTGAAATTCAATCATTGAATAAACTTCAAACAAATATACATTTGTAATATATGAAATCAATAAAATTAAAATCATATTTATTTTTAAAACATCAAGTTCTCCAAATCATTAGTCAAAATTATAAGTACGTTGATTGATCTGTCAAAATCAACGAACTTATTGGAACATGGATTTACATATGTTGTCAATGTGTAAATAAAGTGAGTGTATCTACATTTCAATAGACACTAGACAGTCTATGTCCATTGAAATGTACATTGTTTATATGTGTTGAGCTCACAGACGAATAGAACCAAAAACGACAAATACCGCTATTACTATTAATCCGACGCAAAATAAGAATACGAATCCAAGTTTCTAGCCCCTAGGATTAAGTGTAAATTTGGCGACATTTTGTCATTTTGTAAAAAAAAGTGAAATCAATTGAATAAGAAAAGAAGTGAAAATGAATGGTTTAATTGCTATCCAGTGAATGAACCGACGGTGGAAACGTTTGGTTGAACTAACCGCACTACTGTGAGCACCAATGAGGTTGGTGGTTTGAATGAATGTACGACAATTGAACATAATTTCATCCTCCATTTTATATTCATTAATTTATTAAATAAAATAATAACTATCAATAAATTATGGTATTTTGGTTCGGCTAAACAGAGAAAATTCCTCACATATTTTTGGTAGCAAAGCGAAGTTTGGCTGCACGGGTGTAGTACAAAGCAGTTTTCTTACCTCCCGAATGCTAACGCCATCTCAATGTTTGTATTGAAAACGGAATTATGTACAAATGTCGTCGCATTCCTAGCAAAGATACCGATAAAAATGTAAAGATGGCGTTAGCATTCGGGAAGTTAGAAACAGATTTGTACTACACCCGTGTTTGGCTGAGTCAACTTCCGACGTGTTGGATATCGACAACGATTGCTATTTATCCGAAATCGACGACCCACCATCTATTCCATCGGCCATCGTTAAGATAAGTAACGAATTGTTTCCGGATCCACCCAGCAAGCTGATTGATATCGATATTTTTCAACGCAAACCATCAGCTAGAGGAAAACATTCCTCTAGTCAAAGAAAACGCCAGCCAATAAAGCAATTGAACAGCGTACCACGCCCTACAGCTGAATATCAGCTACAAAAAATGCCATTGCCCGATTATGCCATTGCCAAAGCTAGCGCTCGTGCAACTGAAATGGCCAGAACGGCTCGACCAGTGAAATACACTGCGCTACATTCGATCCCAGGCAAGAAACCAGCAGTAACATACTTAAACATCATCAATTTAACCATTGGTTCATCAACCAGTTGTACGAAACCAATTGGCTGGTTTTAAAATTCCGAAGAATCCATCGACTGTCGCGCCAGCTCCAACTCAATCACAATTACAAAAGGCGTACGACAAGCATAGCGACAAGTTACGTCGTAAAAACAAAAATCGCCGTCAACGAACAAAGCGTGACCGTGACTTGTTGAACGCCATTCTATCGTCACAAGACGCTGACAACCACTAATTGTCAATCGAACAATTCGTTTAAATAAAAGTTTCACCTTTATCACACATTACACCATGTGTTATCATTTATTTCGAACAGCATCATGACTACTTTAGAAAAAGCCAGTACAGCGCGAGCTCGTCATACGATCACATTAAAAAAACTATCTAAACGGTTAGTACCCTCACATCTTCTGCGTGTGTTTCAACCAGACCAGTTCATGTACTGAATAATTATTTGCTGATGAATTTAGTTGCTAAATTTATCTGCTAAATCGTTGCGTGACGCTTGCGTATTGTTTTACGCTAGCGCTACAACCGTTTTTTGTGTGCAATTCTCTTGGACGAATGTACGGTCGAGAGAAATACACATAAAAAACGGTTGTAGCCTAGAGAGCTATGCAGTGAGAAAAAAAATTCAAACACGTTCCCGAACGCCATCTAAACTCACGAACATAAATTAGATTCACCAACATTTGATACTGAATCTGAATAAAAATTGATTATGTGTAAAAATAATTAAATATTTATGTACAATAAAATATTTTTCATTATTAAATTATCGAAATATAAATATTTTTGAAATAAAATAATAAAAACACTTCATTGAGAAATTAAAAATACAACTAAAGCAAAACAAACTATTTATATTAAGTCTCCGCATGTTTATTCGAATGACGTGTTTTTATTATTTTATTTCAAAAATATTTATATTTCGATAATTTAATAATGAAAAATATTTTATTGTAAATAAATATTTAATTATTTTTATATAATTACACATAATCGATTTTTATTCAGATTCAGTATCAAATGTTGGTGAATCTAATTTATGTTTGTTCGTTTAGATGGCACTTAACGGGGAGACTCACATACAAATGTACAGGGCTATATAGACTGCTTACCAGGATAGGTTGTAGCGCAAGCGTAAAACAATACGCAAGCGTCACGCAACGATTTAGCAGATAAATTTAGCAACTAAATTCATCAGCAATTAATTATTCAGTACATGAACTGGTCTGGTTTCAACCATGGGGTTATTTACTATTGAATGACTCTACCGAATGTCAAAAGTACTAGCAGGTACTTTGATCAATTTGAAATGTACTGAGTGAAGACTGTGAATGTAAAATATATTCATTTACGCGTATACTGTCGCTTCGTTGTTGTATGTTCGTGTAGCACACTCACTCACACACAGTCTCGTTACTACATTTCAGTTTGTCTGAATGTAGCTGAATTACAACATTTGAAATCGGTGTGTGTATATCGCATCACAAGACGCGCATATCAAAGCAAAGCACCTCTTTCTGTGTGCGTTTGCTTCACAAACATACAACAACGAAGCGACAGTATACGCGTAAATTGATACACATTTTACATTCACAGTCTTCACCTAGTACATTTCAAATTGATCAAAGTACCTGCTAGTACTTTTGACATTCGGTAGAGTCATTCAATAGTAAATAACCCCATGGTGAAGACTGTGAATGTAAAATATATTCATTTACGCCTATACTGTCGCTTCGTTGTTGTATGTTCGTGAAGCACACTGATTTAATTGATAAACAGCATGACATCTCCGCACCTAAAAAATGAACAAATTTACTGGACTGGTCACTTCTTGACTCATCAATGAACAATAATACAACGGATGATTTCAATGGCCGTCAATCGCTCATGGTTAAACAATCAATATCGATGATGATGTGTTATGAATTTTGAAGGATTCTGTTGAAACGACATGGTTTACATTGGATTTAATCATCAAAAAACTGAATGAAAAAGGTGGAAAGCTGGACTCTCTATTGCTTTCTGGGAAGTTGAGTGATAAATCAGGACAAAAATGCGAAAAATTTATTACCTCACCACTAGTTAAAGCCATCCGTATTACTTCAAATGAATCGGTAGCCAATGTGGCTGAAACATTAAATTACTCTACTTATTTCATAAATCATGTCGATTCCATTCACTCACAGAAACCATTACTGATGGAGCAAGATATCAATATTTCTAATCCCATCTCACAAACAGAGCCTGGTTCGCGTATATTTTTATAGCGACCTATCTGAATAAGGTAGCATAAATATCGTGAGCATATATACTGGTATAACAGAACCATCGTTATTCGCTGTCTGCTTTAATCACACAGATATACACGTGCGTTTACCAATACACGACGTTCGATACGACGCTCGCATGTGTTTATACCAGCATATATGCTCACGATATTTATGCTACCTTATTCAGATAGGTCGCTATAAAAATATACGCGAACCAGTCTCTGCTCACAAATCCTTTCTAATACGGAAACGGAAGCAATAACAGCAATGAAATTTCTTGAATCTCATAATAATTTAACTGTTATTTCAACCGACATAGATGGTATAGGTAATGAAATTGAACATTCAATGTCAAATTCAGTAGTAATTGTGGATGAAACACCAAATGTGGAACATTTGGGGTCAGTCATTAATATATCAAGCGCAGAAACGAATGGGGTTTTTCCTGTTCAGATGGAAGCAAACCGATCGTAATGAATTTTCACCAAGGGGCGAATTACTACTGAAAATCAATTTTCAGTACTTTTCAGTACTTGCAAATCTCTTCAATACGTGTCAGTATTTCAGTTAATTTTTCAGTGCCTGACAGATTCATGGCATTTTATGCAATCATTTTGCATTAGTACGTGTCATTAATAAAATCGCACACAAATAGAGAACGCGAAAATGTACGATGTAATAAATGATTTTTTTTTTTTTTTTCAAAAAATTTAAAATGAATGAAAAAAAATCGACAAATATAAAAGATAGTTCAAAATGATTTCATTTTTACGAAGGGAGAGTTTTTCTGAAATAAAATTATAAAAATTTATGAACATATTTGAACAACTAATCGAAAAAAAAATTCCATGAAAGAGAAAAAAATGTTTGTTAGAAATTGATAATTTTCGATGATTTTCAATCATAAACATTAATAGACAAACATTCACATTGAGTGTAAATTCGACTTATATTTTGACAGGTACTGAAAAATTGCTTTCAGTACGTTTCAGTATCTTTCAGTAACTGTCAGTTTTTTCAGTTCATTCAGTAGTAATTCGCCCCTTGATTTTCACTTAGCCAAACTAAGCCCAAATGTAACACATGAACATCTTTACAAATATGTTGCATCAAGAATTAACATTGAGAAAAACGAGTTACGTATTTTTCGGCTTACAAGAAGAGATCAAGATTTGAGTAGTCTTTCTTATGTTAATTTCAAAATTGAAACGAATGAAAGAGTTGGCCGTTTGATCAATAATGATAACTTTTGGCCAAAACTCAGTAAAATTAGGCCGTTTGTTAACAAAGGTATTTGTAATTTTAAATTTGATTTTGACGCACCATGTGATACCTTAAATACATCAGATCGGGATTTTCAAGTGCACATAATGAACAAGAAAAATCCAAGGCAGAATTAGGGTTTGAGAGGGTTAAGAGAATCAACAAAATATTATCGTATATTCATTTATCCACCTTTTATCATAATGTAAGGAGTGTAAACAACAAAAATGATGAATTGTTATTATCTACTAATGCATGTGATTATGATATAATTGCATTGACAGAAACATAGCTGGATCCATCACAAAGCTCACATGAATTTCTGCACAAAAGCTACAGAGCCTGTCGAACTGATAGGCATTCATCATCAATTAATAATAAATCTGGTGGTGGTGTGTTGATTGCACTAAAAAATGAATTAGATGGTGAAGAGTTCTCTACTCTTTTTATGATTGGACTTGAAGCAGTGTGCGTTAGGATTACTCTTTTTGATTGTTATGTATTCATCTATTGCTTATATTTTCAACCATCTTCGAGTGATCCAGATATTTATGATGAACACTTACTAGCAATTCAGTCAATAGAAAGTATACGGGCAGATAAAGACGTTGTTTTATACTGTGGTGATTGGAATTTGCCTGGTATTAATTGGTGTTTATGTGATGAGCCATTTGCCCCTACTAGGAGAATCAACAAGTGTTAGAGCAAACGTAGCCAGAAAAGTAACATCGGGGTTACTTGAGATGGGACTTTCACAATTATGTAACTTTGAGTATGCTAATGGAAATGCGTTAGACTTGTTTTACACCAATATGCCAGAGCTTTCATTGATGGAAAAAACAGATATGTTTTTGATTCCTGAGTCGATTTCTGATGGGGCGCATGTACAATCTGTTTGTACCATAGAATGCCAGCCGCAAACATATGTTCCAGACAATCAGACTGAATTTTGCTTTTGTTATAAAAAAGCAAATTATGAGGCAATTCGTGAATGCATTTAGAACATCTCTTTTGTTGATATCATGAGCCTTGGTGATATCAATACAACTGTAACGGCATTTTATGAAATTATTTACGCATTATTTGAAGCTCATATTCCTCGATCTACAATTCGCAGTTCAAATAGACCGATTTGGTTTAACAAAAAGTTAACCCACTTAAAAAATGTTAGAAACAGAGAATATAAAAAGCTGTGTAAAACCAGATTGGTTAATTCTGAAGCCGATTCGGCTGAGTTTGTTAAAGCATTTGAGGATTTTGATGTCTATCAAAAAGAATTATATGGTAAATATAATAGGAAAATTGCTTTAAACTCAAAAAATGACCCCAAATTGTTCTGGAAATATGTCAACGGAAGGAAAAAGGAGAATTGTGTCCCTAACAAAATTGAATTAGATGGAGTGTTGGCAACAACTGACTTGGAAAAATCACAATTATTTGCACGTTTCTTTTCCTCTGTGTATGTGAATCATGGGATTGACTCTTCATTGGATGAATTTATCAAAAATAGAAATGATCGTAGCGGTTTCAATATCATTATTTCTAAAGAAACAGTAGAATGTACACTAGAAAGAATGAATTTGAACAAAGGATCTAGTCCAGACTTGATCTCACCGTTGTTTCTCCGAATGTGTTCCGATGTATTGGCTGAACCATTGGCTTTAATTTTCAATAAGTCGATTAATGATTGCGTGTTTCCAGATCAATGGAAAGTTGGTCAAGTTATACCGATTTTTAAAGCTGGAAAAAAACGTGATGCTAAGAACTACAGAGGAGTAACAATTGAGCTAACACTTGCAAGAGTCTTTGAAATGCTTGTAGATCAACAACTAAAATTGAATATAAATAATCGTTTGTCGAAAACTCAGCATGGTTTCCTCCCAAATAGAAACATTGAAACTAATTTAATGGAATTATCTATACGTGCAATAGAGGCGTTTGAGGAAGAGTAAACAACTTGATATTTTTTATGCTGATATTCAGAAGGCGTTTGATACGGTCAATCAATCAATTTTGATTCTCAAAATGGCCAAATTTCCGATCAGTAACAAAACCTATTATTGTTTTTATCATATTTTAAAAACAAAACAAACAGTTTGTCAGGGTCAATTCATCAATTTCCGACATGTTTGACGTACCATCATCAGTTGGACAGGGTACTATATTGGGGCCGTTGCTGTTTTTAATTTTTTTTTTTGATGATTCGGATTTGAATATTGGCTCAACGGTTGCACTGAATTTTGCTGATGATAAGAAGTTGATGAGGGTAATTAGTGACAATAATGATGCAGTTGAATTACAAAGTTCAATTGATAATTTCATGACCTGGTGTGGTGAAAATGGTTTACAAATTAACATAGCAAAATGTAAAATGTTAACATTATCACACAAGAAAAATCCAATAAAAGTTGACTACTTTGTAAATGGGTCAAAGATTGATAGAGTAAACGAAATCAAGGATCTTGGCGTGATAATTGATACAAAACTGAGCTTCACAACACATATTGAATACAATTCATGGATCAATTCAGCGGTCTTATTTCTTCACAAAATCATTAGTGGAAGGTACAATGATCCATTCATTCGTAGTCAGCTGGACCTAAATACTGGTAGAAGGACATTTAAAAATCCTGAATTCATTAAAATAAAATATTTCCGAACTGATTATGGACTGTATTTACCATTTAACTTGGCTTGTCGGGCATTCAATCATGCATCATTATTCATTGATCCAAGTTTACCATTCCATGAATTCAAAGTCAAATTATTGAGATTAAATGATACTAAGTTTGGTAATTTACTCTGCCTAAAGTAAGTGAAATAAATAAGAGGGTGGAGAGTTTTTGAGAGTGTTGGTGATAAATTTATAGGAATTAAGAGAAAAACTATTACGTTGTTTATATATTGTTGAATTGTTTAATTATTAGGACTATGAGCTTAAACTTGTAAAGCTTGTGATTGAATATCAAACTATTGTTTGAATGTTTTTTGTGTGTTAATGTTTAATTTATTTGATAATATTGACCAATAACTAATGTTAATTTAATTTGATTATCAACTATGTTGAAAAATTTAATTTGTATTTTGATGATATGTAGTATTTAATTTTTGAACTTGTGTTATAAAAGATCTTGGTTTGTAACGAGGATAATCATATATTGTCACTCTTTTCCAAGCACAATTGAATTGAATGTTGAATTATATGAAATGTCAGCCTGCTATAGGTAGACAATAAAATCAAATAAAATAAAATAAAATAAATAAATAAATAAATAAATGAAATAAGTTCAGCCCATTTTTATCATATCAAAATCCGAAACTTAATAATTTTAGCAACTTTTTTGATACCACTTCGCTGGAATGAGCGGTCAATTTTATTAAACGCTTTAATCGATCAGGGCGCAACCAAAAACTTAATATCTGAACGAGCTTGCCAAATGATTCAATTGCCTGTATCAAGAGTAAACATTTCAATGATGGGTGTCGACAATACACCAGTTGGCAGAGTTACAGGTCGCACTGGTAACAATATCGGTTCGATTCACGATACAGATTTTAATCTCAATATATCAGCATTGATTGTAAAGCGAGTCGCTGAAGTCATTCCTAGAGTCATTCCAGTAAACAGAGAAAGTTATGAACAATGGGATCATTTACACGGACTCTCATTGGCAAATCCAAATTTGGTCAACACTCAAAGAGTTGATTTGTTATTGGGCGCTGGCATTTATGCTGAAATATTGATGAGTGACGTTATCAAGGGCAAATCTGATGAGCCGGGCAAATTTGAGTGAGTGATCAAGGTATATTTTAGAAGGTGATTTCAATAGAAAAAATATCCACACAAGTTGTTTTTGATGCGAGAAATGAACCAAATGGCTCTTTCATCAAATGTACACTTCAGCAATACCCTCTGATGGGTAACATTACAATCTTACGCATCATAACATTGCATTCGGCATCAATAAAATAGCTAAATGATATTTGATACAAGATTAATGGAAATCATTTTTAGAAAGACTAAATAATTGGAGTGTACCTTTATTTTTGCACGATTGGAAAAATAGGATTTTCTAATTTCTGAAGCAAACAGCTTGAAACTCCCAGAATAGTTGTCAAAATACACTTGATTATTAAATAGAGTGGTCCATTCTGTTGAGTCATGAAGTGAACGAAGTGCATTCAATAGAATAAATATAATTTTTGATGAGTTTTCTGAATATCAAAATGGTGTACCTTTATTTTTGACGTTGACTGTAATTCATACTAAGTTGATGTGTGTTTCGCAGAAATGTGTTGTGTATTACGAGCTGTTAAAACCGAATGAAACGGTTACATTTGATCACTACCGACGCCAACGGACCAAATTCACACATGCACTGAACGAAAAACGACCATTGATAGCATAAAAACACCACAAAATGTTATTTTAAGATAACAACGCCAGGCTACTTTTTGCAAACATCGTTAAGGAAAAGAATAAGGAATTTGGTTGGGATCAACTCGATTGCCCGTACTGTCCCGTACTCTCTTTCTGATTACCATTTGTTCCGATCAATGCAAATGAGCCTGGCTGAAGTGCGCTTTCGAAATCCTGAAGAAGTGCGAAAATGGATCGATGAATGAATAGCCTCAAAAGATGAGGGGTTCTTTCGACGCGTGATCAACAAACTTCCTAGAAAAAGGGAGGAATTCATAGCTAATCATGACGAATATATTGGTTGATGTACTCATTCATTTTGTTATTGGAATAAATGCCATTTTTAAGCCAAAAGATCGATATTATTCATTTTCTCCCAATAGATTATATAAGAAAACACAGAATGTATTATATCGTGACATTTTTTGAAAACTCGGACCGTCCGAATTCACCCGAAGATACTGAAAGGAATGAGGAACCGAAATATATAAAGTCAAACGTGCATTAACATTAATTAGACATCTTATAAAATTGTCACGCACTGTTGCCGAAGTATTCATTTTGTATTTACTCTGTGTCATTATCAATTGTCTACTTTTGTCACATTCAAATGCGTCAAATAAACAGATGTTTTAGCTATATTCGTACATATCAAATTAAATGAAAAGCAACAATAAAACATTCTGTAAATTAAAGACTCACATTTTATTCAAAGTAGAAGGAAAAACAAGAACAAAATACAATGGCAAAACTGTATGACAAATTTTACTTTTGCGTTAATTCTGAAAACATATCATTACAGATTGAAGAATTCATTTGAAAATTAGTCTCTCAATCAATTGTAATGATGCGACAATTTGGCATTATTGTTTGGTTTTTAACATTTTTAATTTTTGTGCAGTGTAAACATTTCAAAACAGTAAAAACAAAAAGTGGTCGAGTACGAGGTCAGCTAGTGAAAACAATTTGGTATGAAAAACCATATTATTCATTCAGAGGTATACCATATGCCAAGCCACCAATTAATAATCTTCGATTCAAGGTAAGGTGATTCAGTTCACATACCATGATAGTATAAGAAAGGGTCTTAAAAGTCGGAATAAAAAAAAATAAAATTGTAGGCACCCGAACCACTTGATGAATCATGGCCAGGCGTACTTGATGCATTTGAATATGGAAATATGTGTGCTCAACGAGGCAGAGTAGCGCCACCAACGAGCGAAGATTGTCTCTTTTTGAATATTTTCGTTCCAGGTAGGCGAGCGTGGAAAAAATTTATTTTTCGAAACATTTCATTAATTTGGATATCATATTGACTAGAGATCGAACATGAAACAAAAAAATTGCCGGTGTTATTCAATATACATAGTGGAATATTTGCTGGTGGATCTGGTGATGACAGTAGATATGGTTCAGATTTTTTCAATGAAAATGACATTATTCTCGTCACATTTAACTATCGACTTGGAATGTTGGGATTCTTGTCTCTGGGAACTCCTGAATATTCCGGTAATATGGGTTTGAAAGATCAACAACTTGCTTTGAAATGGATCTATGAAAATATTGAATATTTTGGTGGTGATAATGAGAGAATTACTATAGGAGGTATCTTGACGAATAAACAATTTGATTTGACAATTAATTTAATTCATTTACCACTTAAACAATATTCCACATTTTAGGTATCAGTGCAGGTAAGAAAAATGAACGCTAAAAATGATTCGAACGAATGGACAAAATAATTTCTTTTTTTTTCTCCGTATTTAAGGTGCACAATCGACTGGTTATCATTTGATTAATGAAAAATCATCAAAGTATTTTAATCAAATTCTCAGCATGAGCGGAACACCGAATATAATATATCACTATCATACCGGTGATCATCGATGTCTAATTGATACTTTTTACGGACACTTTCATTCTGATATTCCGAACATAGATAACCTAATTGAATTCCTAAAAAAGGCTGATGTTAATGATATTACAGAATTCACTGGAGACACTTTTTCCGACAATTTTTATGAATTATTAACACCTTGGACGCCAATTACACTGTACAACAGTCATGATAATCCAGGGGTTTTCTCACCGGATTCTGAAAATAGATCGAAAATCATGAGATACGTGTATCGGCGTTTTGCTGGGAGTGTACTTTTTTTCATACAACACCTCACTTGGTAGTTTTCCCTGTTCAGGCCAATTTGGCCATGATATCATTCATTGATAAATGCAAATTTGAGCATATGCATGTGGAAATTCGGTTTTGATGTCTGAAGACGAATTGTACAGAAAATTGTGGAGAAAATTTTATCTCAAGTGACAGACCCCCGATCTCCACCCCCACCCCTTATTTTCCCCTAAATGTCAAAAAAAACACGATTTTTTCTCATTTTCTCAAGACAAATTCCAAACTATCGACATTTTCAGTCACGTATCTCCGATAAAATGTGGCCAATGTAATAATGAATAACTTCTCTTAATATTTAAAATCTGAAAATTGATAAAATCACAAAATTCTCATTGAATTTTCCGAAAAATCATTAATTTTAAATACAATTCTAGATTTTTTTCATTTAAACTTATTCTCTTCATTCTTTTAACTGAAAAATTGGTTTTTCACTTTGAATTTACAAAAAACAAATTAAGACAATTCTTCAATCTTCTAGTTCTACTGCAATCAACCAGCAGAAATCGGCCAGCATTGAATCGATCCACTTTCCTTTGTAGCGTTCCTCCATTTCCATGATGGTCTGGTGGAATCGCTCCCCTGTTCGTCTGATTCTGTCGGCAACTGATTTTCGAATCGTTCATAGTGAGAATACAGAAGATGGATCTTCAATGACATATGCACATCAATGTTTTCAAAGGCAGCTATCATTCCATCGATAAGTAACTGCATAATTGAAATAAAATTACCATTCATTCAATTCATATTGAAAAATTTGTCCAAAATTTACCTTATAATTTTCGGCTCGTGTATTACGAAGTTTCAAACGTTGGAGATATTTCCTGTGGGTGCTTTGGAACCGGATGCTCTTCGTTATGTGGAATAGGCCTTATCGCACCGGGAACACCTCTATACACAAATTTTCTCTTTTTAGTTGGATTTATTCGTGTGAATGGGTTTTGGCAAACATAACAATTTTCACGATTATGCACGTAGTCGGGTTCACGCGACCATTGTATCGGTAAAGCAAAACTTAAAGAGAAACGTTTTTTGTTCCACCAGTTGTGCAATGCATTTTTGCATGTTTTGCAAATGATGTTTGGAGCATAGCTCTGATTGCGTATGATAGCACAACCAAAATAGTATGTATACATTTCCTCAATGCGTTCATTCATCGTATGTCGATATTGTTGAAATGTATTTGTATACTCTCCGCACATGTAACAAAAAGAATTTATTTTTGATTCACAATCTGCACTTGTACTTTCCATTTTCTTTAAAATATTTTTGAATTCTTCACACTGTATTATTATTTATTTTTATTGTGTATTGAATGATATAACAAAAAGAAGCGCTTGTGCAAATCACTTTGACATCAGCGATGATTTTTTTGGTCTGAAAAATGTCAAAGAGCTGAATACGCAGTGCCTCTGGCGGATGCGTTTTTTGTAATTTCAAAATAAAAAACCAATTTTTCAGTTAAAAGAATGAAGAGAATAAGTTTAAATGAAAAAAATCTAGAATTGTATTTAAAATTAATGATTTTTCGGAAAATTCAATGAGAATTTTGTGATTTTATCAATTGAAAAAGCAATTTTCAGATTTTAAATATTAAGAGAAGTTATTCATTATTACATTGGCCACATTTTATCGGAGATACGTGACTGAAAATGTCGATAGTTTGGAATTTGTCTTGAGAAAATGAGAAAAAATCGTGTTTTTTGACATTTAGGGGAAAATAAGGGGTGGGGGTGGAGATCGGGGGTCTGTCACTTGAGATAAAATTTTCTCCACAATTTTCTGTACAATTCGTCTTCAGACATCAAAACCGAATTTCCACATGCATATGCTCAAATTTGCATTTATCAATGAATGATATCATGGCCAAATTGGCCTGAACAGGGAAAACTACCAAGTGAGGTGTTGTATGAAAAAAAGTACACTCCCAGCAAAACGCCGATACACGTATCTCATGATTTTCGATCTATTTTCAGAATCCGGTGAGAAAACCCCTGGATTATATTTTTTTTTTCAAATTTGTTGTACAGTGTTATAGAAAGTAAGAAAAATATTTTCATTTTTTTTTTTTTGTCGTCTTACTGTTTCTCAAGCTTATGTGTAGATCTTTTTGCATCCAAAACTTGTTTTTTTTCTTATAAAATGCAGAGTCAAACGCAAAATATCCATTTCTTCTTGCGGATCCACTAATCAAATTGAAAAACACTAAAGTAAACAAAACGGCATATTATACAATGGCAAATATGGTAATGTGTCACTGATTTTCGCTTCCATTTAGAAACGAAAAATAATTATAACAACAAATGAACTCATGTTGTTCTTTTCAACACAGGAACATCAAGTCTGTGCGAAACGTGATAATTTTACGGATCCGCAAAATTTGGCCGATTATTTGGAAAATTTCCATTTTCCACTTCCAATTTTTGGTTTTATTCAATTAAGTGAACGAAATGTAAGTGATGTTCAAAATCTGTTTGAAATTATGTCTTTTACAGTTTAATGAATATCAATTTTAGCCTACATACCTCAAGAATGTGACAAATCAAGTGAAGAAGTTTTATTTTGAAAAAGCAAATACGATTAATGAGCTTTTCTTTCAACGCATGGTAATGGATTCAGATCTTTATTATACTTACTTCTTCGAAAAATGGATTGAGCAACATGTTGCTGTTTCAGAAAAGGACACATTTTGCCATAGGTTTGTATATTTTAGAAATATAAATCACTTCGTTTGAAATGAAAAGTTAATTAATTTTTCGTTAGACTTTCTGTTCGTGCATTATTGAATCCACGAGAATCATTTGAAGGTGCCGGACATGCAGATGAGTTTCGCTATATATTTCGGTAAAAAAAAAATATTTAATAAGGAAGAGATATAAATCCAGATAATGTTTCTACACACAAATTAAGTGGAGGTGCCATATGCGCCTGTATACAGTAGAAATACCAGAGCTACCATAAAATCGTCAGTTGACATTCAGTACTGCGAATTAAGAGCTACTATAGAAACGATTTTATGGTAGCTCTGGTATTTCTACTGTATACAGGCGCATATGGCATCTCCACTTAATTTGTGTGTATTTAATGACTTTAATAACAATTTTTCGTTTTTCGAATTTATTCTATCGATTTTTTTTTAGGTGGCGCAGCGCCAATAATATATATAAACATATAATTAAGAACAAAAACACTGATAAAATGGCATCAATAACTTTTGAAGTGATGAATACTTTACAAACATTGTTTGCCAATTTTATCAAATACGGGTAAGAATCCATCGATATTTCTTTCAATGGAAAGAAATACCGATATCTGTATTTTTCTGTTGACAAAAAAATGTCATATGCAACTAATTCAATTATTATAGAAATCCCGTACATAATGGCAATCCAATTCGAAAGTTTGAGCCAATTTTCCCGAAAAGCAAATCATATCAATTTGAATTTATTGATGTAAGAAATGATGGCTTATTTCCGGCTATGGCTCCGAATGGAAATCGAACTAGATTTCTTGATCAGATTGTCAATGAGGTAAATCGATTGGTTAACACACATGGAGATATACCGACTAGAACACAAATTCAACAAATGTGCGATAAAATAAACAAATTCAATAGCCAAAACTAAGCAAAAAATTCGAAACAAATGTCCAAATAATAAGTAAAATTAAATTTTTTCTTCTTTTCTAATAAGTTTTCTTCTTTTGTTTTATTACTTTTGTTCCAATTCATTCCATTGATAATTACTAAAATCAAACAAGCTGTTCAAATAAAGTATTTAGTACCAGTCTGTTACTGACAGAGTGAAATTCTAATGTTTTTAAGCGTAAAATATTGCTCAAGATTCAAACAAGTGTCAATGAGGAAACTGTCTAATGAAATATACTCAATAAAATGGATATAAAATGTTCAAGATAAAACTGAAATTTCATCTATTTTGAGTTGGGAAATTGAAGTCAAGAAAAACATTGAAATTGTATAGTTTAATTTTTTGATTTCTTTAAATTTCAAATTTCATTTTTATCATTGAAAATGTGGCAATTTGGCATATTTTTCTTATGTTCATTTATGTTGATTTTGGTGCACAGCCAAAATTACAAAACAGTGTGTACGAATAGTGACTCAGTTCAAGGTCGATTGGAAACGAAAATTCGCACAAGAAATCGTTTTATTCATTCAAAGGCATTCCATATCCAAAGCCACCCATAAACGATCTTCGATTCAAGGTAAAAAAATGTTCTTATACTATGAATCAAATCTTATGTTCGCTATTGTGTTTTGACATTTTGTAGGCACCGGAACCAATGAACCATGGTCAGGCACACATGATGCTTTTGAATATGGAAATATGTGTGTACAACGATATAGAACTTCGCCGCCAACAAGGGAAAATTGTCTGTTTTTAAATATTTTCGTTCCAGGTAAGATATTTTGTAAAAATCAAATTTTTATCTAATATATGTACCATTTTGCCAATTTGGTTATTGACTTTTTATATTAGCTATTGCCAATAAAACAAATAAATTGGTTGTGTTGGTCTTCTTTCATGTGTGGATTATTTGTGATGACAGTAGATATGGTTCAAATTTTTTCAATGAACATGACATTATTCTTGTAACATTCAACTATTGAGTTGAGATTTTTGGTTTTATGTCACTGGGAATGCCCAAATATTCCGGCAATATGGGTTTGAAAGATCAACAACTTGCTTTGAAATGGATCTATGAAAATATTAGATATTTTGGGGGTGATAATGGGAAAATGACTATTGGAGGTATGTGTTTACAAAGAATTAATTTGATTTTACAACTAATCTAATTAATTTTACCAAAAATTAAATTCGGATGTCATGAGTGCAGGTAAGACCAATACACATCAAAAATGAATTAATAGAAATAATCATTTGTATTTTCTCTGTATTTGAGGTGGAAAATCGATTGAATATAATTTGATTAACGAAGAATCTTCAAAGTATTTTAATAAAATTCTCAGCATATGCGGAACACCAAATACAATGTGCCATTATCAAATCGGTTACCATCGTTGTATTATAAAGAAAATATATTCTAAATTTCATTTGATATACCCACCGATAAAATGTTAATAGAATTCATGGAAAACTTTTCTGGTTCCAAAAACACTCATTTTTTTCGAAAAATACCGTCGCATAGTCTGCGAAGAAATGCTTTCTGACTATCAGGACAAGATGAAACGCATTTGGTCTATGCTTACGACCCGGAAACAACCGATCAATCGAGCGAATATCGTGCCAGAGATGAGCCGAGACCAAAAATATCGCGCCAAAGTCGCTCGAAAATCAAGGTCATGTTGAGAGTTTTCTTCGATTATCGTGGTGTGGTGCATTATGAATTCCTTCCGCCCGGCCAAACTGTCAACAAGGAATATTATTTGGTAGCATCGTTTGCGTGAAGCTGTTCGCAAAAATAGGCCGGAATTATGGCAAGACAACACTTGTTTTTTGCATCACGATAATGTGCCATCTCACACTGCATTGGTAATTCGTGACCATTTCCGTAAAAATTTAACCAACATCGTTCCGCAAGCACCGTATTCGCCTGATTTAGCTGCATGTGACTTCTGGCTATTCTCTAAACTCAAGAAACCGCTTCGAGGACACCGTTTTGACACGATTGAGGAGATAAAAGCCGAATCGCAGAAGGAACTGAAGGCCATTCAGGAAATCGAATTTCAAAAGTGTTTCGAAAATTAGAAAATACGTTAGCATAAGTGCATTGCATCCGGGGGGGGGGGATTATTTTGAGGGGGATGAATTAGATTTAGAAGAATAAATAAACAATTCAAAAGTTCTAAATAAAGTCTTATTCATATTTGTACACAGTAGTACTTTGCATATTTTATGCCGACCACGAATAATACATATATGTTTACATAAGAAACACGTCATTAGCACATAGTCGCCATCTATACAGTCACGGTTTCAAACCTTCATTGTATAGTACAGTATATACAAAAATATGTTCCTATTTCTATCTCTTTTATCCGTACGCTTGTCTTACCATTGCAATGCTCAGTGTGGGCTAAATTGTGCGCAATATTTTTTTATTGCGTATATTTGATGCCCTACTACATTCACATGCATACAAAACATTGTGATCGCTACATTATGTTTCGGTAATTCTTCTTTGTGTTGGTTATATTTAAGAAATGATGTTAGATATGCTTAATATGACCAGAAAAGGATCGATCAATCAATCACTCTCTGTAGATCTTATTACTAAGCTATTGCAGTATATTGGCAATGTTATCATGCATTAAGTTTTGCAATGGAAACTCTGTCACTATATAACGGTAACATTTATTGTTAATGCAAGTCCCAAACTCTGATTTCATTCCATTTTAGTTCTCTTTTATGCATATAATAATACATTTGCTCTGATTTTTTTACATTTTATTTATCATGGATTGTTTTACACGAAATTACCGACAAAAAAAACTCATAGATATCCAGAAACGACGCATAACTTCATTACGATATGAGAGTAATAATAATTCTGAAACAATTGCACGAATGACCGGAACTTCAGAGTATGTATTCTGATCGATTCGTTTGCAGAAAATAAAAGTAAGTTTCACTCTACTTGGAAATAGTTAAACAAGAGTATGTATTTTGTATGTTTGGTGTATTTATAAAAACGAGTATGATTCTTCGATTTGTGAATTAATTTTTTTTTGTAACACGCACCCATAATCGATAACTAAAAATATTCGTTGTTGTGAGTCCGTTAAATACAACGAACAAATACATCCAATGGCTTTCCATTGTTTTCATACAACCTCCTATTGTGAGTAATCAAAAATCGCTGAAAATCGAAAAAAAAATCTAAAATTGTTATTTTCAATCCTGGTGTAGGATTTTATATGCCATTTCATCTGGTATGTTCGATTTGACAAGATGCGCATTTTTTATCACTCAAATCACTGTTGGTAAATTGCGATCATAGAATTGACAATACATACAAACACATTTCATAAATATACAAGTTCTACAGATCAGCTGTCAGTGCTCTGAAAACCTGAGTGAGGTTATATCACCACACAAATATCTGACATTTGAAAGCACCGCAAATGTGGTGCAAATTTAACGCAAATAAATAATATGATTCACCACATATTTTAATTTTGAAACATTTTTGTGGTTATGTTCACATTATGGTTCCTTCACAAAAATTTAAATATATTCTTTCGCTCTAAATGTACACCACATTTGTGGTGCTTTCAAATGTCAGCTATTTGTGTGGTGATATAACCTCACTCAGGTTTTCAGAGTGTATGTTCATGTTGTAGTATTGTATTTCGATTAATCACAAAAAGTGTATAATGCTATTTTATTCAAATGTAAGAATGAGATAGAAACAGGAACATATTTTTGACACCGATAATACATATTGAATGTGGATACTATCGTTATCACAACGAAAATTTTTTGTGTATGCAATCACTTACTGAAATGAGTTTTTAATGTGGTTTGGAATAATGCATTTAGAATCTTTCTCCAAAATAATCCAAAAGTAATATTGTTCAATTGTGACGTCCATTTATTTTATTTCGTAAAAATATTTCCTAACAATGTGTTTAAATATGCTATTATTATTAAAATGGTTTACCCAGTGAAATGTCACTTCAATAATAAATTTAAACAATGTTTTGATTTTGTTTATGACATTTACCAATACTAACAAATCGACAACAATACGAATGATTGTGAAGTGTAGAAAAAGAGTTAGAGCAATATAGCACAATAAAAGCGAGACAAAACAAAGAATCGAGCAGAACAGCAATGAATCGCAATGAATAAAATGTTTGTTTGTATTTTCTCTTCCTTCTTTTCTGTCGATACACACTAAGATGAATTCGGTGTGAAGAAATAAAGAAAAATACACTAATACATTTATATTTTTTGTGATTCGCTGCGATTCATTGCAATTCAAAACGATTCAATGTGCGATTCTCACTCTTTCACACACAAGAATTCTATTCTTGAAAGAGTGAGCTAGCCTAGCGTTTGTTTTGTGGTTTGAACATTTTAACTTGATTTTTGCAGCAAACTTATAAATCAATATATGGATTTTATAGAAGATAAAAACAATGATGAGGATGCTTTAATAACTTTTAATGTGATGAATAATTTGCAAAAATTATTTTCAAATTTCATCAAATATGGGAATTGAATGAGATTTCTTTTGAATTCAGTTAATCAAATGGTTTTTAAATTTGTCGATTACAGAAATCAACAACATGTGTAAGCCAAGAGTTAGCAAGCTACGTGTTTGTGTGCTTGTATTATTGACAGTTGCCGATACATACAAAGCTGGCTTACGCATTTGTAGACCATTGTACACCATTGCGGCCAATTAGCCAGCTAAACTGCTCATCACTGGATGTAACAAATGAAAAATTAATTCCAGGCAAAGCAGCGACCGGAAAATAATTTAAATTTTTGGACAAAATCATTCATGATTTTAAGCAATTGATTCAGGAATATGGATATACACCTACAAAAACACCACTTGAACAATGGTGTGAAATAATGATGTAAATATTCATTTAATAAATCACTGTTTAATTATCTAACATTTAATCGCATTTTCATTTGATGAAATTTTATTATTTCATTCCAAGCAACATTTCAAACAACAGTTTAAGATAATTTTCGGGGTTGCTTATAGAATTTTAATAAGGAAATTACGGAATTTACAACACAGAATATAACAAGTCAGTGTTTGTTTGTATACATTTTTATGCTTGTGAGAA
The DNA here is from genome assembly GCA_029041755.1 of Resseliella maxima. NCBI lineage: Eukaryota > Metazoa > Arthropoda > Insecta > Diptera > Cecidomyiidae > Resseliella > Resseliella maxima. Next base: position 32,433 of record JAQOWM010000262.1, read on the forward strand.
TAGTGTACGTGAACACATACATCCAAACATAGCTGCCTATGTCAGGCAATCCCATAAGATAGCGATAAATAGCAGGCATTTTGCATTCTCTGTTCACTACACTATACGGATGCGCTTGCGCAGCGACGTTACGTATGGTACGCAATGAAATAATTACTGACGATAATTCCTGACGCTGATCAAGTCAATGTTAATCAATGTCTGCTTTTCAATGAAAAGTTTTCTTTTATATTATTTCATCTATTGGTGGATAGATAAATTGAATAAAGTTATTTCTTTTTCGATGGGAATAAACGATGCGTTAAACTTCTACAGGAAGTTATAATACTCAATTAATTTTATAACTCTTGTAATTCGGGTAAAATTTTGACAGATCCATGGATACTCAGGATACTTTACTTACTTGGATTTCAACATTTCCTATATGAAAGTTCAAATAATAACCAGCGTGTTTAATTTTATATTAATTGTTTCATGAAGTTCTATGTTAGATGTTCGACACATCAAGTTAAAGTTTGCACTTTGAGTGTTTTCAGAGTCAAAATAACACTTAATTTGAATTTTTCCATTGGCAATTTTTTTTTCATTTTTTGCAAAAAAAAACTTAGTAAATTGAACAAAATTAGGATGGTACTGATACATTTCTTGTTTACACCGGTGGGACATTTCTTTTATGTTATGCAAGTCTTTGTACGTTCGGGTTTTTATAGTAACGAAAATACTATTAAAAATGTTAAATCTATACGTGTTCAAATGCTAAACCCAGAATGATGGCACCTGGCCCTACTGGCTGGTTCTAGCTCATGCTACTAGACTTAGTATTTAAACACGTATGTTTAAAACATTCCATTAATTTATTAAGATATTTGCTAACACTGTTCACATTCTCCTTTTATTTGATATTTTTATGCCCGTGCATCATTGCTCGATTTCGGCTAGACTCATATGGTCAATCTCGTTTTCGGTTAAATGTTCGAATCATGTAGCGTCTTGATTGAAATAGTTCCGTAATCGATCAAACAATAACTTTTTATTACGATGTTACATCAAGCAATCGGTGTGCGAGAATACAAGCGCTGTGTATGATCCAGAATCTAATCGAATACCAATTTCAAAATTCACGTTGCGGATAATTATTGTCGATCAACAAATTGAATAAAAAAATTCAAATCCCAAAACCACACGAACGATCGTTCGAACAGAAAAAAATGTCATTATATTATACCGCTATCAGTGGGAGAGAACGTAATATAAATATCTCTGAAAGCCGTTGATTTTACACCAAATACAAATGCGAAAATACAAATGGATGTTTAAATACTGAACCCGCATATAAAGAAAGAAACTTTACGGTTTACCGAGAAATATTAAGTAGTAATTGACTTTGACTTTGAAAGAAAATTTTGAAAATAGAATTATAATCGTACGCCATTAAAATTGTGCTCAAATTATGTTAAAATGCGAATTTTATCCATAATGGCACGTGTTTCCATTCATTGTATCATTTGAGTTGTATCAGCTTTTCTAACAGACACTAAACAAATGGAATATATAACTATTTCCTTTGAATTTATTGGATAAATCCAAACAGTTTGAATTGAATCTGTTTTGTGATGCTTGATTAGAATATGATGCAAAATAATGTAAATAAATTATCGTTTTATGTACATAAAATGGTGCTTACCACCTTGTTAAATATTTGCTAAGTATTTTATTTGTTGGCCATAAACGTACGAAAATAATGTTCAATTATTAACTTGTTCAATTTATGAACGAATTTTACGTCCCATTTATTATGTCTATTTCCCATTGTTTAGATAAAGTTAAGTAATAACCTGTATTTAGAAATAAATAATAAAATTAGTTGAATTATCAATATTTTTCATTACATTGTATCATTTATGCCATAATATAACAAAACAACTTGTTACCAGATAATCTTGGAGTATAAAATGGTTGAACTGTTGCTTAATTCATCATAGTGTATTTTGGTTTAGTATAAAGATGTTGGAAAAAATTAATTATTTGTTTTTAATTTGCTTCACTTTGGTTGTTGTTCAATCAAATCAACTGAATAATAAAATTTCATTGAAAAATCTTTTAAGCAATCTTACTGATATAGTTAATGGGAATATTGTAAGTCCAGTGACGAAGGCATTGTGTCATTTGGAAACGGTAAATTGTAATTGAAACTAGTACTACTCTCAGTAGAAACATAAGGGTTTTGAACTGAAACAAATAATCAATCTTTTCCACTGAATTGCAATAAAATATATGAAAAAATGTCCATTCCCCTAGGTAGAATCTATCACATAGAATTTATGATGTGAATTGCAACATCCACATACTCGTCGATACTTCTGTATCGTTTACAAGAAATCGTACGTGTGTTGCTGCCACAGTAAGGGTTCGCTCACACGCACAGATTTCGTGAAAAATACCAAAGTACCATAGAATGTGGTACTGCAATTCACATCAACAATGGTTGAGAAACGATCACATAAAATGTTATGTGATTGTTTCTCATGAGTTACTATGTCAGAATTTAAATAATTTCATTTTCATTTTAGGATGAACTCATCAAATATTACGGTTACATTGCCGAAAGACATAATGTTATTACTGAAGATGGATATAATTTGACTATATTTCGGTGTAATTCCAACAAAACATCAAGCGTTGAAAAGAATGTAGTCGTGTTACATCATGCATTTTTATCATCATCAGATGATTTTTCCATGAACATTCCAAGTCAGGCATTGGCATATGTATTAGCTAATGCTGGTTATGATGTTTGGTTATCGAATGCAAGAGGAAATTCATACTCGCGAAAACATAATTCATTAAAACCAAACCAACCAAAATTTTGGAATATCACATTTACAGAAATTGGAAACTATGATTATTCAGCTATATTTGATTTTGTTATGAACATAACGAAAAAGTCGAAAATATTTGTCGTAGCTCATTCGCAAGGAGCATCTGCTATGATGGCACTTTTATCAGAGAAACCAGAATATAATGATTATATTCAGGCCATGAGCTTAATGGGACCAGCTGGTTATCTTACTCATGTAGATCAAATCTTTCATTTTCTTGCGAAAATTGCTCCCCTGTTCGAGGTATATTCTTTGAATCACTGCGAATATTGCGATCAATTCAAATGTTGTCAATCCCATTTTTAATAAAACATTTTTGCGCACATAGATTTAGTTATAATTTTCAATTTTCCTTGCCGAGTTCAAAAATTGGTATTTTTTTATCAATTTCAGCCACTGAAATATACAGAAATCTTCAAAAAACCTATAGTGAATACGCTGTTGAGTTTTTGTGGGGTTGGATTGGAAAGCTTTTGTAATGATCTTATAAATATTGTGCTTGGCAATGGTCAAATTAATGATGTAAGTCATATATTCGAATTTATAAATTTTCAAATCAAATGTTGCTCAGGTGACTTTTCAAACGAATAAATATTCTCATATAATTTTACATTTTTTCTTTTCAAATTCTATTTAGACTATGTTACCCACATATTTATGTCATACGCCAAGTGGTTCATCGATGAAACAATTACTTCATTTTGGACAAGAAATTAAATATAGATATTTTGGAACATATATGGAAGATTCAAAGGTCCCATTCGATTTTGAACTGTCAAAAATTTCGTGTCCAATCATGATTCATTACTCATCTCGCGATACACTAGCTACGCCAATAGATGTAGAACGACTGATGCCCAAACTGAATAATAGTTTGGTAAAAGTTCAGTATATAAATGGGACAGCATTCAATCATTTAGATTTTGCATGGGGAATGTACGCTGCTAACATGGTTTATCCAGAAATTTTACAGTTTTTCAAGTCGTATCAAAAGAACTGAATTGATCTTGAATTCAAACAAAAATGTTAATAGATATTTTAAACGTGATAAAAATAAATGAATTGTGTTTGGTTTCAATTTGATAATGACTGCACTTAGACCGGTTCAATTTTATTTAAGATTTCCACAGTTTCCGCTTGGAGCTGTTTTTCTATCTCTTTTTGGTTCAAATATAATCCAAATTTTTTAAGAATAAATCCGACGATGTCGTATGTCATTCTTTTAACATTATTAAAAAAACTATTTTGTCCAGGTGCTGCACCCTATCAGAGAGCTTTGAATTTAAAGATGTTTACATACTTTTGGGAAAGTAATAAAACAATGCGGAACAATATGGGAAACAAATCTAAACTATATTACAAAATATAACATATGACCTGTTCATTAATATGATGCCAACATGGAAAAGACTATAGATTTCGACCAATCAGTTTTTCTTATAGAACAGCTACTCCTTGGTTTAGACCAGTGTTGCTAGCTGTTGTATCATACCACATGCCTTCTGCACACAGGAAAAACTTACTAGATTGACAATGCAATTTATTAAGAAACGTCAAAACACACCCAATTGGGAATTGTAAGCACACAATTTTGCCTTTGTAGTGCACATTTAGTATAATAGGAAAATATATGGCAAAGTGGGCACGCAAATGTGTACATCTATAAATGTATATAAACTTTGATACACACAGAGTACATTAAAAAAAAATATAAAAAATATTACATAAAAAACTAAATGCATTGCAACTATGGCTTATTCATAACATTTATTGAAATTCTATTCAGAATTGAGTTCAACTATTTTCATTTATTTTTATTTGTTGCAACAAATGTTTTTTTTTTCATTGTAAATGTCAATTTACGCATGCGAATACACTTTACGCTGTCGCATGCTAGGGAGAAATCGCGAACGAAATGTATCTAAAATGTTAGAAAATATGTATAAATATTATTTTCGTTTGCTACGATATTTTTTAAATGACAACAATTTTTTGAAATAATCACCACATTTGGCACCTTTTTTGTATTCACAATAAATGTCAAATGATTGTGACATATTGGCTACCAATGTTCGTTATTGTCTGTAAATGTCAAAAGATTGTGAGACAGTGCGAAATGAGCTGCAATACCATCATGAGGGACTAGGAATTATGTCATCATTATATGTCAGTTTATACATAGAAATTTCCAGAATAATTTATTATAGAAATAATTATACAATGTAATATAATGATAAAATTACAAAGTTATTTGAAACACATCGTATTCGACAAAGGAAGCACTTTTTAAGTTATGTATATAATATCAAATCATTGTATATTAGTGACATAAACATATCGCTAATGCAGTGTAATGACAGATATAAGTTGTCACAAATGTTAGACAAATGTGAGCTGATGTCAGTCATTGTTTACAAATGTATGTTGAATATTTTTAGGCGCGATTCCCCCCTAGGTCGCATGTATAAAAAAAGTTTTTCGATCAAATATTCCTTTGAAAAGTTAAGAAAATGGCCAATTTCTTCTCAATCAATCACAATAAAATTAATTTCGATGAATTAAGGAATAGGCTAGATTGGAGGGAAAATGTGCGCAAGTGGAGATGAATGTGATGTCTCAATGACGAATGGAATTTTTTCAAAAGGGCAATTTTGAGCTCAGCAAAGGAATGTTGTGGAATGCATGTGAGTAAGAATGGTAAAAACAAGACTGACTGGTGGAATGATGAAGTGAAGGAGGCAGTGAAAGAGAAAAGGGTGAGATGGATGCGTTGGTTACAGTGTCGGACGGACGACAACCATATGTCGTACAAGGAGCAAAAGAGAATCGTGAAGATGTTAGTGAAGGAAGCGAAGGAGAGTGAATGGATGAGATTTGGGAGGGAGTTAGAGGATGCAGGGCTGCAGAGGAATAAAGTTTTCTGGCCGAAGGTTAAAAATATACGTAATGGTGGTAAAAAACGGGCGCCTGGATCTGTGTTGGATAAGTCTGAAGAGCTAGTTTGAATCGTTGGAGAGAGTATTTTGAGGAACTTTTGAATGTTGAAAGTATGTCAGGATTGAATGTAAGCGCGAATGAAAGTGTGAGTGAAGGGAAAGTGGTAGGAAGAAGTATGGGAGAAATTGAGTTGGCAATTGGAAAGTTGAAATGGGGCAAAACAGCAGGGGTAGACGAAATAAGAAATGAATATTTGATATGTAGTGGTTCAATGGGTGTTCGTTGGTTACATCGGTTGTTTAATCTAGCATGGAATTCTTCGGTTGTACCGAAAGAATGGGGTGGTGCAGTCATCTCTCCACTTCATAAGAAAGGCAACAACAGAGATTGTAATAACTATCGTGAAATTTCTCTATTGAGCGTTGTCGGAAAAGTTTACAGTGCAATTTTGGAAAAACGTACCAGAGCTATTGTCGAATCGCTCTTGGATGAAAATCAATCGGGCTTCAGACCGATGCGCGGATGTCAAGATCAAATTTTCTGCATGCGACAACTAATAGATAAGTTCCATGAGAGAAACAAGGATATGTGCGTTTGTTTTGTTGATTTGCAAAAAGCGTATGATTGCATATCAAGAGCTAAGCTCTGGTTGGTGTTGAGTGAATATGGTGTGAATGGTTCCCTGTTGAGCGCAATTGAGAATTTCTACAGATATTGTGAAGCAGCTGTGAGAGTGGATGGGGAATTGAGTGAACGGTTTGAAGTGGCTGTACAATTTCACCGCTTTTATTTATAATTAATATGGACAAACTGATCAAGTCAGCTAAGCTGAGGAGTAACGTAGTTTTGGGGGGAAACATTATCTCTGCTCTTGCATATGCAGATGACCTAGTACTGTTTGGTGGCTCAGAACCAGAGCTACAAAACACTATTAATGATTTAGAAGCGTCCTGTACGAACTTTGGAATGACCATTAGCAGTTCAAAAACACAAGTTATGCATATTAGGAAAAATCGAAAACAAGTGAAGTGTATGTTGAATGGGAATGAGCTTGAGCAGGTGGCTCAATTCAAATATCTAGGTTGCATCTTCTCTGAGGATGGCAGGCTGGATGGGGAATTTGAACATCATAGAGTGAGTGGTAATAAGGTTGTTGCGCAGCTCAGATCACATGTATTTAACAAGAGTGAGTGGAGCAGGGAAACAAAGTTGATGATTCTTCGGTCAATCTTCAGACCAACTATCACGTATGGAAGCGAGAGCTGGGTCAATTCTAATAATCTAATTCATGATTTAGAAGTGGCGTATTTGAAAGTGCTGCGTATGATTTCGGGTGTTTCGCGTAGGGATCAATGGGAAAATAGAATTAGGAACGAGAAAATACGGAAAGATTTAAATTTTAATTCGGTGGATGAAGTGGCTAGAAAGTCGAGATAGAGATGGTTTGAGCCCAAATGAATGAACCGAGAAATAGAGGTAGACCGCGAAGACGATATTTGGATTCGGTAAAGAGTGATTTGAATGAAAGAGGATTCGAATGGAGGAGAGAAACTCAGGACCTGGCTATCGATAGGGTGCAATGAAGAAGGATTGTTAAGAGTCGACCATTACAAAACGGACCAGACGCTGAAAGGAATTAATGGTCCTTAAACGAGTGTTGTTGTTGTTTAATTCTTTATTATCGGTCGATATAAATTGGTCCCCAAAAGTACGAAAGAATTCTAATCCCTATAAGTACATTATTTATTTAACTCAACATGGGATGCGTATTACCAAGAAATTGCGGAAGAGTGGTCCTTCTCATCTCCGTTCCATGATGGAACGAAATGGATCAAATAGTTCGGGAGTGTCGAGAAGACATAAACTTACATGACCTGTTAAAATTTGAATGCAATCGGTCAAGGCGTTTCGGAGATATGCGTGCTGACCGTTAAACTCCAAAACAATACATTTCATGTAGTGCTAAAAAGAGATACACCAACAACAATGTTATTGCCGCTGCTGTATGTTCAGTTCATTGTATTGACAAAAACACACAAGTAGAAAGCAATTCATTGTGTATTTTTTTTGTTTCAACTTCATTTAAAATCACTTAAACTTTTGGTATTTACTTAGTAAATTATTCACCGGACGTGGGAGTATTGCTATTTTGATTACTTATTTACTCGGGGATACGAGCCTACTTACTGCTTACTCTAAGTTGACTCGAGACAAAGTAAGCAAGGCGAGTATGTGAGTTACTTCAGCCCGAAATTTACTCATCAATACAAACAGAACTTCTACAGAAGTTTGTAATATTTGTTCTTTTGTCATTGATACGCAGCATAAACTTTTTTGTTTTCAGTATAAGAATAAATGTTCCGTTTATTTTTTCAATTTCAAATAATTATAATTTATAGAAATTTTACAATATTGTGTTCAAAAATCGTTTATTATTTAATGGCATTTCATCTATTCTGTATTCGATATTTTCAAGTGAAATCAAATGAACAGCCTCTCAAACTAAATAGTCATTTCCAATGAATACGAGGGCTGCTATTTATGTTTTGCACCTAATAATAATTTTTTCAGTTGAAAGCAACTTTATGATTTTTCAAAATATTCTCCATGATGTTTTATACACTTTTGCATTCGGCGGAAGACACCTTCAGAACATGGTTTTTGAACGCTTCAACAGCTTCTTCGGCGCTCGTAAATCGTTGGCCACGCAATTTATCTTTGATTGTTGGGAACAGGAAGAAGACATTGGGTGCCAAATCAGGACTGTACGGTGGATGAGACATCAATTCGATGTTTTCAGTGGTCAAAAATTCATTTGTTTGACGAGATGTGTGAGAGCTCGCATTGTCATGATGAAGAATGATTCGACGGTGCTTATTTTTTTTTCTTAATTCACTGAACACTTTTGGCAAACAAATGGTCGTGTACCACTCAGAATTAACCGTCCTACGTTGCTGAAGTGCCACTGTTGCCACATGACCAGTTTTTCCGAAAAAACAAGCCACCATTTGCTTAGATGTGCTTCGTGCTCGAACAACTTTTGTTGGATTTGGTTCACTTTGGAAGACCCATACGGTCGACTGCTGTTTACTTTCAGGCTCATATGCATAGATCCATGATTCGTCACCTGTGACAATGTTATACACGGCTTTTGAGTCTCCTCCGTTGTATTTCTTGAGCATTTCTTTGCACCAGTCGACACGTGCCTTTTTTTGAGCTATCATCAAATTATTTGGGATCCAACGCGAACAAATCTTTTTCACAGATAAATGTTTATGCAAGATCTTATGGATACTAGTCATACTGATGCCCATGGTTGCCTCAATCTCACGATATGTCACATGACGATCTTCTCTTATCATTTTTTCCACAGCATCAATATTTTCCGGAACAACAACTGATTTTGGACGACCTTCACGGGATTTGTCGGTGAGAGACATGCGACCACGATCGAACTCGTTATACCAGCGTTTCACACACACAAAAAAAAACGCGGTTTATGTACAGCAAAATGCGGTAACTTGGCTGAGTGCGGTGCATTTTTTGCTGATTGCGGTTAAATTTATTCTGTTTTGTTGGAAAATATATCTTGTAAGCAGTGTTCGGTAAAGATACAGATACAATACAAGATACCAGATAAGATAGTATCTATATTTTATCTGTATCTGGGGTAAAAGTATCTTATCTTATCTAGATACTGAAAAAAATTTGCGGTATCTTTTCGTTTTATCTTAGATTTTTAAAGATACTTTCCAAATTTTCATAACATTTTTTTTTAAATATTATTGACAAAAATTGTATATTTTTGTTTTTTTCAATTGCGGTAACTTGGCTATGTGCGGTGAAGTTTTCGTTGATGGCGGTTAAGTTTCTTCTGTTTGGTCGGAAAGTATATCAATTAAGTTACCACAATCCATGCAAAATTAACGCCATCTACATGTTCAATACTGCATTGAATTACATTTATAGACAATTTTATGTTGAATGCGGTCACTTACAACAAGTAGACGTGATTCTAAAAGCGATTCTTGTCAAAACAATCTACCTAAATGAAATCAATATTTTCTTGTCTTTATTTATTTTTTGAGAGTGTAAAACAAATACGATATTGATCATACTCGAATCATTGTATTTTGATGGATTGATCTAGCTCCTAGCTGACACAAATCAGAAGTTGATTTCCTTTGCGATGTACAATCATCAATTCCATTGCTCCACACATTTCAAAGTCAGATGTCTTTGTTCAAACTGATTTTGTTTCACAGTATAATGCACGGGTGCTGACATTAAGCTAATTTTCATTCTTCATTGAGAAGAAAAAGAAAACATCCGAAGCAATTTTATACTGAAAAACAAGGGAGGTCCACATTGCGCGTAAAAAAAACCATAAACGCACACGTGTTTTGCTACATTTTATCATTAAAAAAAATGGAAAGTTTTTGATTTATTATTTAACTGTTTGCGATAAATCGGTTTTATTCATCTACACTTATCCTGACTTATCATTTCCAAACTTACGATATTTTGAAAACCATCGAAAACTCTTCTTTTTGAGGGCAATAAGCTGAAAAATGTGAATGTAAGCAAGCATTTTTTTGCATCTATCAACATAGGGTATTTCTAAAAGTCAATTATTTTCATTTATATCCATTTATGTCATTTCTGTTTTTTTTATTCCAGTAATCAAATTACAAATAATTTAAGTAACAAAATTATAATAATACAAAAAATTATGTAAATAAAGCAACGAATAATTCGTGATTATACAATTTCATCAATAAGTGAAAAATCATTATAGTAGAAAAAAATAATCAAGTTAATTTTTTTCATACGTTTATTCGCGATGATTGCATCATTCTAACGTGCCAAAAAATGGCTCGCGCGAAAAACACACTCGTATTATTTCTTCCAAATTGAATTTTGTGTCTCCAAGATTGGATGGAATAATTAGGTCGTTCAATGTTGAATTTGATGATGTTGCGATTGTTGGGGCAATGTTTGTTTCTTCAATAAATGAACTACCATATTTTTTTCTTCTATGCTTCGATGGTTCAGTGACAAAATTCAGAATGTCAGGCATTTTAATGCCCTTATGAATGTTGATCCAGTGGTCCCAATAATTGCTTTTGTTTTGGAGCGTTGAATTACATTTATCTGCTACACATTTAATTTTTGTCACCACTTCATTATGAAGATTTTCATGACGTTTTAAATTTGCAATGTCTCGCTTAATTAAAACGCCGCAAAAGCAACAGAGATACATTTTTTGTGGTTTATCTGCTGATTGGTTTTTATTCATTTCTTTAAACAAAATATTAACTATATTGATATCACTTGAAAATTCAGTAGAGCTTCTTTTTTTAACAGCAAGAAGATTTAATTTGAATAACAATCGAAAATTCTTAAACATGAGTTTCTGATGTTTGTAAACAATCTGTCAAATTCATCATATGTTATCAAGACATGTGGATGTATGTGAATATATTACGTAAGAGGGCGTTTTTAACAGTAACAGATAGAATAGACTTATAATTTAAATTGCACATATGTAGTATTATAAAAATTTTATTGTTCTGGTTATTTGGCTAAATCTTAATCTCAACTTCTTGTGGCGTTTTCTGATGTAATGCAGAACACTCTTTGAAGTTTGGTAAATTCATAACCATTTGCTAAAAATGATAAAAAAGAGGAAAAGAAGCAGGAAGAGAGGAAAAGAAAATGTGTGAGTATGTTTTTTTAGTCAAAATCAGAATAAATAATGTGACTTATAAGCGAAACATGTCTTGTCTTTATACTTTGAATGTTACAAAAATACGTTATCACACACACAAAATCTAGTACTTGATTTTTTGTAGATGTGACTGTAATTGTCAAATCTGAAAAATGGTTCTGCTACTATGACAGTGAATTCAATCAAAAACAGAATTTTCACTCATACAAATGTAAAAGCAACATAACCAAAATTTTTTTTTTTCAATTTTTTTTAGCAGAACTTCGGTATAGATTTGACATTTATAGTCACATAAATAAAAATTCTTAACCTTAGTTTTTAGTGTGCACGTACAGAAAATATGAAATTCTACAAGCAGGAAGATCAATGATTATATAGAAAATTTGTTAAATAATTTTAACAAAAATAGATAATTTTCTCTCTCTTTCTCTCCCTCTCTCTCTTTGTCTTTCTCTTTTTCTGTATTTCCCTATGTTATATTGTACTGTACAGTATACAGCAGAGAATAAAATAAGATTTTTTTAGAACGACCCGATTTTTCAAATATCTATATTTCATTTAATATAAGTAAAAAATGATGAAATTACAATGTTTTCATTTAATATGGAGTTTTCAGAACTTTTTTTTTCTTGATTTTTGGCTCATCAACATCTAATTCATCTTTTTCTATTTTATCAAATACTCCATTGAAATATTGTGCTTCTGTTATTTTTGATGTTGATACTCGTTCTCTTCGTTTTTTTTCGTTCAAATAAACTGAAATAGCACGACGCGGATCCCAATTTTGCAAAGACTGCATATTGAAATGAATATATAAATATTTGTTTTCTGTATCAATACACATTCTGTTTCGTACGGGCGTTTTGAGCAAGTTATTCAAACTGATGCAACGTTCAACATCCGCTGAGTGAGGTCTGCATGCCTGAATTCGACAAAGTATAGTCAAAATATCTATAAAATTTGACGGAGCGTCCGTGTTTCGTATCAATGAATTAATGTTGTTTTGTAAATTTACGTCAAGGCTAAGATCGAATTTTAATTCAATGAGTTCATTATACTGTATTGAAATAAGTGATAAATCCAAATCAGCGCCAAAAAGATCATGAATGTATGGACAGAGCCGTTCCAATACATTCTCCGGTAGCTGTACTTCTCTTTACCTTTTGTTTCCATGTCTTCACTCACTGATAAAAACAATATGATAAATAAAAACCACCGATGCTTTTTGTTAAAGCAGAGAAAACTATAAAAAAACTCTGCTGTTTATTTCACAATGCCATTCACTAAGCAAATCACAATTACATGTCCAATCACAATGAGCACTCTTATACTACTAACCAACTGACTGACAAAATCATATCGTGTAGAGATCGGTCTACAATAGCAGATCTCGCTTTACACTAAGAAAAGAAAATATGACATAAACGTGCCGTTTTCTACAGTCCCGGCAATTAACTAAGTTAATTTAAATTAATCTTAAATGCAACATTCTCAACATTTACTGAAAACGGCCCTCTCATTGATGCATTTTTTTTTTCTTTTGCGCAAGCAGCAATACCTAGCCATCCCTCATAAGGTTGCGAAGCTTATTGTTTTGCAATCCAACAGCTCTCAATCCGGTTCCGTAGGCAGAATACATAGCTTTTGTACTGGTCGTTTGAAAACTCCCTTTGCTGTTTTAACAAGCACGTTCCTTACAAGCCCATCCTTAGCTGGCAGCAGCTCGACAATCCTAGCCATTCTCCATTGTGTTGGTGGAAGGTTTTCATCTTTCATTAGCACAAGCTGTCCAATTTTCACATTTTCTTTCTCACGTCTCCATTTCTTTCTCTCCTGGAGAGTAGTAAGGTATTCATTTCGCCATCGCTTCCAAAAGTGTTCTAAAATCCTTTGTCTTTCCAACCATAATTTTCTGCCTATCTGGTCATTGCTGTCGACAAAATTAAACGGAGGCGGGGCTAAAAGCGATCGGTTGATTAGGAAATGTCCCGGTGTCAGTGCTTCCATATCGTCCGGGTCATCAGTTAATGGAGCAAGCGGTCGCGAATTCATTACAGCTTCAATGCTGCACAATAGCGTTCCAAACTGCTTATATTCCATTGTTTGCGGTCCAATTATTCTTTTCAAATGATACTTCATCGATTTGACGGCTGCTTCATAAATTCCTCCTTGATGAGGAGCTGCCGGAGTCATAAAAATCCATTGCGTTCCTTTGTTTGCAAGCACATCGATATGGCCATTGCTTTGCCATTCTTTAAATGCTCTCGCAACCTCCTTTTCAGCACCAATAAATGAGGTGCCATTATCGCTGTATAACTTGTAACAGGGCCCTCTTCTTGCCACAAAGCGCTCATAGCATGCGATGAATGAATTTGATGTCAGATCATCTACTAAATCCAAGTGTACAGCTCGTGTTTTCATGCAAACAAAAACAACTACCCATCCTTTTACCATTGCGACTGCAGCACCTTTTCGATCTGTGTACTTAAACGTGAAAGGTCCGGCGTAATCTACTCCACTGACTTCAAACGGATGTCCAGGTGTGATTCGATCGGCTGGGAGATCTGCCATGAGCTGATCCAAAGTCAATGGCTTATTCCGCACACATGTAACACATTTTCTTGCATATTGCTTGAGCTCATCACGCAACTGAGGGATCCAATACCTCTCACGTATGTGACGCATCATTACTTGTATACCGCCATGGTGTGTCTTCTGGTGTGCAGAGTTCATTAATAACCAAGCCAACCGTGATTTCTTTGGTATTATTGCCGGATGTCTCACCTCATAAGCCATGTCTGCTTTGTCTAATCGCCCTCCGACTCGCATCACACCTCTGCTGTCCAATTTGGGGTTCAGAGCTATAAGTTTACTTTTTTCGGAAATTGTTTGTCCATTACGCATAGCTGTCAACTCTGAATTATAATGCATTTGCTGTTCTCTTTTAATAAAATATTCCATTGCGTTCGCTTTCTCTTTAGCTGTTGGTGGTGTGATGATTGCACTGTTTGAACGAGTACCAAGTACAGCCGGCTTATATCCTTTTAATTTAGCATTCACATATCTGATCACGTAGCTAACTATCCTCAGTGCCTTTTCCAGTGTGCTAACGTATTCTGTGATCGGGATTCTCTTGCTGAGCTTATTGCTGTCGCCTGTGCATATGTCTATATCCAACCCATCTCTAACTTCTGTGAGGGTAAGCACTCGTAATTCCAAATCGATGCCGTCAGGTGATTTTATGGGAAACTTGTCTATTGGCCACTCACTCTCAGGTAGAGTGAGCCATTTGGGACCATGAAGCCATAGCTGACTTTCTGTTAACATTGCAGGCTTAACTCCACGACTCAACAGGTTTGCTGGGTTGTCTTTTGTGTTTATATAACGCCAGTCATTGCTATCGGAATTTTGCTGGATGGAAGCTACTCTATTTGCAACATAAACCTTCAAATTTGCAGGCTGATTTCGGATCCAATATAGGGTCGCCGTTGAATCTGTCCACAGTATCTCTCTGGTTTGTTGAAATTCCATGGTGCTTTTAACATTGACCATTAGTTTCGCTAACAAATCGGCCGCTGCTAGTTCTAATCGGGGGATAGATACTTGCTTCAGCGGTGCTATTCTTGATTTAGATATCAACAAATTACATCTTGCAGTGCCATCAGTGCATTCGACTCTTGTATAGATAACCGCTCCATAAGCCATTTGCGAGCTATCCGAAAATCCAATTAATGTCATATTTGAACCATCCTCTGTGCCTATCCACCTGTCAATTCGAAACCTTTCCAAAGCCTTAATCTCTTTCCAGTACTCAATCCATGCTTCTTCTATCTTTCCGTTCACTACGTCATCCCAATCCAACTTTTCCTTCCATAACCTTTGAATGATGACCTTTCCTAGTACCGTTACAGGGCCGATATACCCATTGGGGTCGTAAAGTTGTGCCACACAGCTTACAACTTTCCTTTTGGTGATTCTGCCTGGTATCAATGGTGTTTTAATTTCAAACGTGTATTGGTCAATACCAAAGAGCCATTTCAAACCTAAAATGCTCGTCTGTCCGTCCTCGGAAAACACCATTGATTGCTCGTTACTAATCCCATCCGAATTTAAGTGGCTCAAGACCTTTTCGCTATTCGATTTCCACTTGCGCAGTTCAAAACCGGCGGCCGATAGAATTTCACTAATTTGCATGGCTAATTCGATGGCTTTCGATTCAGTGCTATCTCCCGTAACGCAATCATCCATATAAAAATCTTTTTGGATTGCATTTGCTGCTTTTGGTAGCCTGTCCTCGGCTTCACGTGCAGCTTGAATGACGCATCGCACTGCTAAATATGCAGAAGCTGTTAGGCCGAAGGTGACCACCGTTAGCCAGTATTCTTTCAGAGGTTCGCTGTCATTTTCTCTCCAGAATATTCTTTGACAATCCCATTGGCTTTCATGAACCTTTATTTGGTTGAACATTCTCTTAATGTCACCACAGATCACATATTTGTGCTTTCGTAATCTCATTAGTGTTTCATGTAGATCAGGTTGCAACTTTTCTCCTAGCATTTGAACGTCGTTTAAGGAGATGGCTTTGTTTGTCTTACAGCTGGCATCATAGACCACTCTTGGCTTTCTTTCTTTTGATACAGCATGGTGTGGAATATAGTAGGATATGGATCCTGGCTTTGGCGGTCGATTTGCTTCTACCATATGACCCACCGCAATCTCGTGGCGCATTTCACCTACATAGAAGTCTCTCAATGCTGTGTCCTCTTTGAGCTTTCTTTCTGTATGCATGAATCTTCGCAGAGCAGTCTGTCTTGAACTTCCAATGTCTTTCAAGTCCGGCTTAAATGGTATGTAGACGATAAAACGACCAGTTTCGTCCCGGCAGTGCGTGTCCAAAAAATGCTGCTCAACCATTTCTTGTTCAGAGGTTCTCAGTTTTTGCATACCTATCATATCCATTTCCCACAAGCGTTCGATCATTGTATGCAGTTCTTTGCCTATCTTGTCATTAATCAGCGTACCAGCATTCACATTGCTATCATCATTGCAGTCATCTGGATCAGCATATTCTCCCATTATTACGTTTCCGAAGGGAGTGGTGATGACAGTTTCACCGTGAACTCCATTGCCAATTCTGCGATCAAACAGCTTTGATACAATTGCTATTCCCAGTATAATATGTACTTGCCTTGGCAGATAATAAATAGGATCGGCCAGCGCATTCATAAATGTAGAATCCTTTTGCTGAACCTGCAGCACCTTGCTGGGCAAGATTGGGTTCCAATCATTTTCCTGTGGCAGTACCAGCGCTTCCTCATGTATGAGGTATGACGATTCGAACCATGGCTTTATTATAATGTCTACCTTTCGCTTTATCGTAAAGGGGCATGAACCCAAACCAAGAACTTTTCTAGTCGCTTGGCTGGCTGCACATTTGAGATGCTTAAAGAGGCTGTAACTAATCAGTGTTGGCTGTGCGCCTGAATCGAGTAAAGCTCTAAAGGGACCCTGAGTTACCTTATCAACCTCAATCCTTACCATTATTGTCGGCAGCAGCAATCTAAAGTTAGGCAAAATTTTGTTAGTAAAACACGCGTTGTAGGAGTCAAAAGGCCAATTGGACATAGCTGAGCCTTTTATTTTCTTAAAATTAACATTATTGGCAAGCAATTTTTCTTGATTCTTAATGCTATCTATCTTGGTGTTCAGCTCTTCCAAGCGTTCGTTGATCATTGCAGTGCATGCTTGCAGTTCATTGCTCTTTCTTTTTCCCTTTCTTCCGATACTATCCTCATTTCTATTGCTATCCCGGCTTGTCACATCCAACTTGATTCTTTTCTGATCTGTATTTCGATTACCGTCCTTGCTCTTTCTTTTGCTTGCTTGTGCATTGCTTTCCTTTCTGGTATGGCGTTTGGAAGATTCATTGCTTTTAACTCGATCACAGTGCTCCAATTTCCGGCCTTTTTCCCGGCTTAGTCATGCCTGGTTATCTTCGCCTTGCTTCTTGCTGGTGCTCGGAGTGAAACGACTGGTAGCTGGCATCTGCACAGGGGTAACACATTCGGTTCGCTGATTTTTAGCCGGGCATAGCATGCTGTTGTGCTTGGTGTTGTTGTTGGCTACACATTGTGATTCGCTGCAGCGGTGAAAGTCCCAGCAATCGTTTACATAGTGGCCGTGCTTCAGGCAATTGTGGCACATGCCGTTTTGATTTGCCACACGGAGTCGATCACTTGGATGTAATGGCCGAAATTCAGGGCAGTCAAACACCTTATGCGTCATTGACTTGCACACAGGGCATGGGTATTGTTGCTTTGCCTCTGGGGCTAGAGCTTTGCGTTCCTGGGCAGGACTTTGTCGCTTCTTTGCATGATTATTGCGTACTGTAATGGATAGCGGGCGTAATGCAGGTGCTTGGTTGGAACGTAACTGTGCCTCTTCGTTGAGGAATGCAATCATTTCTTCATACGTTGGATATTGGTTGTCCTTTCGTTTGCGTTCCCATTTTCCAGAGCATTCAGTGTTCAATCGTTGATGCAATCCATGCACTAGGAAGAGATCATAGTGTTCGGTGGGATAGCCCATATCACGTAGCTGTCGAACCATTTCATTTGTTTCATTGACCATTTGCTTCAGCTGCAGGGCGTTCGTAAGCTCGTTCATTTTTGGCGTTGCATAAAAGCGGTTCAAAAAGGCAGTGGCGATCACATATTTCTTTTCATATTCCTTTACCAGTGCGTTCCATAGCTCTTCATAATTTCCATCAAGCATGGTTAAACCCTTCATTGCACCAGCCGGCTCACCAACTAAAGCATCACGTAGCAGGGAAATCTTATGCGATTCCGGAATTTCCTTGACGTTATGAACACCAAGCATGAATCGTTGTTTGAAATCGCTCCACAACAGGGGGTTGCCACTAAACTTTCCCCATGTTTGCACCACAGTATGTGCTTGGAATGGCATTTTTAGCTCAAAAACCTGTGGGCCGGCACCAGTTGTCATGGTTTTAGCTGAGGAGGCAGTGCTATCGTCGACTGCTTGCTTTTCAGCAGCCAGCTCATCAATTCGATTGTCCAATTCTGCCATGGAATCGACATAAGTATCTTCAAATTCGTAGAAAGAGTCCATTAGTCGGTTGCGTTCTTGGCTGTCCTGCATGCTAGAAGTGACAGAATGGTTTGCATTTTTTAGTTCGATATACAGTGCAGTCAGTCTTTGTTTGCGGGCACGCAACTTGTATAAAGGCACCGAGTGAAAATCTGGATCCGATGTGAACTGAATAAGCGTGCGCATTCTTTGCATCATATCATTGCGATCACGGAGCAATAGCATGGCTGGTTCAACCTCAGAGCGTTCCACATTGGTTGGTGATGCCTCCACTGCCTGTTCATTTGCCGGAGGTTGGGTATTTTCAACTTCGTTTCCAACTTCTTCCACTTCATCGGAAGATGAATTGCTTTGTTCCTCGCTGCCTTGCGGCTTGAGCTGGCGATTACGTCTGGATGGTGGCATTTTAAATACTGTTTACATTTTCGAAATGAAGAGAGGCAATCGTTGATTATGGCATTCAATTCGATTTGGTGGTGCATAATTTCAGAGAATAGAGTTAAATTCACATTGCATGTTGCGCAGAGCATTTCAAACGTCGCATGATTTATCGCATTGCGTTCGTCGTTGTCACCAGTTGCAATTCAGAGCATTCCAATTCAAAAAGTCATTGCATCGCATTCGTTGTTATCAAATAATAGGACAATTCAAATTAAGAAATTCATTCATTTGCATTCAGTGCGATCCGATTGTTACATTGCAGTCGACAGCATAACAGTAACAGCGCATTTAATTATTAACAGCATTGGCCAAATAAGAGATAAACAAAGCAGTTATAACGAATGTCGAATGGAAAGAAAATAAATTTTGATGAAAAACACAAAAAAGGTAAAAAAAAAAAAAAAAAAAAAAAAAAAATAAAAATATTATTCAATTTCAAACCGATTCACCATTCCGTAGTTCGTAACATCAGTTGGTATTCATGAAAAGAAATGAGAAAGGGAGAAAAAACAAACATTTTAGGTGAGAACATTGCTTTCAAATGCATTGGATGTTGTTTGGATATCACATCAATACAACGCGCGCCATTGTTAACGTTTTCGTAAGCTATTTCACAATTTAATAACAGTAATACATCAATATAAAGAAGCACTGACTCTTTCACATGGCAAAAACCTATTCTCACTTCAATTAAGGCATGCTGTATCAATGTGTCATCCAAAAGAAATGGAAAGAGTAAACAAATGTGTCCGTGTGTCACCCTGTGCGTCTTCAAATGCACCGATATATTTACTTCCTCAATATTTCACTATCTAACATTTTTTTTTTTTTGCTTAACCATCACTTTGCATTCATTATAAATTTTGTTCTCACATTGCGTATCACATTCCATGAAATCATTGTCAATGCTTCATTCGAGCATTTGATTTGTTCACTGTAAAACATACAAAACCGATTTCACAACAAACAAACCAAATGAAACCGAGTTGGCGACATAACGGTGCCTGTGTAAACGCATATCACAAACAAAACGAACGAAAACTCTCGAAGCATCGATAACGGTCACCGAGAACAAAGCATTGCATTCATTTTTGTATAAATTTCAGTTCAATATATATATATTTATATATTTTTTTTTTTTTTGCGATTCAGCACTATTTTGCATTGCCTTCAATTGCGTTTCACATCATTTTTCCGACGTTTTTACACTATTTTCACATTACTCTCATGACATTTCCACGTTGCTTTCACTCCATTTTTTTTTTTTTATATTATTCTCGCATTATTTTTACATTATTACATTATTTTCGCATTATTTTCACATGATTACATCATTCTCACTGGTAACACACGTGACACAATTTGAATTACATTGATGAATAAATAAAAAGGAAATATGGATGGCGTTGTCTCTCTCTCTGTACTTACGTGAAATTGTCCCGACTATTCCAAAGAAAAAACACAAGAAAGTGTGTAAATTGCCGTGTCGTTTTTTATTATTACTTTATATTTATTATTATTATTTTTTGAATTGATTTCAATAATTGTCTCGACCAATCTTGAGATTCGACCGTACACTTTGAGCGCTAAACAGAAAAAGAACGAACCATGCTTTGGCCAAAAGCAACATAGAATTTTTCGTATGTCTGTGTGTCCGATACATTTTCATTGCTCATTCGATACATTGCCATCGCTCATTCACTTGCATTGCCTTTCGTTACATCGCTTTCTCACTCGAGTGTGTTGCATAGCATTCCAATACATTCGCACTTCACTTTCGTTACATTGCATAGCATTCCAATACATTTGCATTTCGCTTTCATTACATTGCATAGCATTCACTCATTTGGTCGTTATATTCTGTTGTGTTTTTTTTTTTTTTTTTCATGGCATTCGTAACGTAAGCGTTCACATTGCGCTCCAAAATATTCTAGAACATTTTGTCATTGCTTCGGCTCATGCATTTCAACGGGTAAAACAACGCGCAGAAAGGAGACAACGATATTTATGTAAAGTCAATCAAACAGAAGACAATTTTTCTGAGACAAAAAGGGCAATGAAAAGAAAGAAAAGGCTACTTAACTTTTATGCATGCACATTATCACATTCGAAGGACCAAAATGTATGGACAGAGCCGTTCCAATACATTCTCCGGTAGCTGTACTTCTCTTTACCTTTTGTTTCCATGTCTTCACTCACTGATAAAAACAATATGATAAATAAAAACCACCGATGCTTTTTGTTAAAGCAGAGAAAACTATAAAAAAACTCTGCTGTTTATTTCACAATGCCATTCACTAAGCAAATCACAATTACATGTCCAATCACAATGAGCACTCTTATACTACTAACCAACTGACTGACAAAATCATATCGTGTAGAGATCGGTCTACAATAGCAGATCTCGCTTTACACTAAGAAAAGAAAATATGACATAAACGTGCCGTTTTCTACAATGAATCCGATTTAAATTTGCATCGGATTGAAAAGAAATAAATGGAATGATGATATCTGTCAAATCCTTATCCCATGAAAAACGGTTCGAGATGCCAAAGGAAGTGTGGAAATATGTTGCTATTGAACTAACTACATTAAGCGATTTTTGAACTTGTTTATGTGTTGAGCAAATATCATCCCAAGCGAGATCCAATCGGTGGGCAGAACACCAAATTTTAATTAATGGAATTTGCGATTTTTCAATTCAAAGTTCGTCATCAAATAATTTCCATAAACCTCCTCGCTCGCCACTATTTATATTTGTACCGTCTGTACAAATGGAGGATATTTTTTGCATGAGCTTCGTGTAATCATTTTTTTCAAGATTATTTAACATAGCCGTTTTAATTGCATTCAATAAACCAATTTCACCTCGCTCAGATTGTTCAGCTACGCCAAGTAGAATCAATTCATTCACTCCATCTTCTGTGACCAATTTCAACATCACGTAGATTTTGTCCACCTGTGTACGATCTACTGATCCATCAGCTCGAATAGAACATGCGAGTGCTGAATCCAGCTTCTTTTTAAATTCATTTTCATTAGATTTAACGATGCATGATAACAACTCTAAGTGAGATGGCAAATTTACATATTGCAAATTTAATTTTGGTGGAATAACCGGCTCATTAACGTTATCAAAATTAAAATAATTTCCAGCTTCAGATGAAACATAGCGCGATGGCCAGCTATACGCTGATAGTGTGAGTTTTTTTCCATCATTATAAACTTGAAGTAGAAGTTTTCCAACGTGATTAGCAAGTGCTTTATTTGCGTTATTAATGTGAATATCCATTTCACCTTTTTTCTGATTTTCTGTTCCTGAATCTAATAATTTTGCTTTTTTACATTGTATGTGAAATTTCGATAAAAAATGTTCTTCGAGATGTGATTTGCGATATCTCGTTCCTTCATTTGTTGTGATTGGTGCCATTTTTCTGTTTTCTGTGAATGTTTTGACAATATTAGGGAATTTTAAACATGTGTTGCATCTTACATAACGCAGTTTGATGTCATTTTTCACAACTGAAAAAATTCTACATGCTTTTCACACTCTTTATTAAAATCAAATGCAGTGTCAAGATTATTTTTGGGTCTTATATCACGCAATACATTTTGATCAGGCGATTGTGGTAAATTATCCTGGGAAAGGATATTTTGCTTGATTGTGCAGTTTGGTTTTGAATTTCATCATCAAATGTAATTACTTATTTAATAATAATACACTGCCAAATACTGGCTGACTTTATTGAGATCATTTGATTTGGTTGGCGGGGGAAAGGTATGGGTTATTGAACATAATATTCTCCCCACCATTAAACCCACATATTTCCAACATTTAAGATTTACATAGTATATTACATCAAGTGAAAAGTAGAATTCTCTTAATAATTAAACTTATTAAACTAACAAAGTTTATCACAAGTAGAAAGACAGAACAAAAGAAAAAAAAAAAAAAGAAAATATATAGAATATTTGACCAAGAATCATAGATTGGATGACAGTATGGTAATCAATTGTCATTGTTATTTGTCGTTTTTCTGTGATTATGTTTCCAGTGGTTGAAAATGCACGTTCAGCAGAGGCCGAAGTTGCAGGTGTGCAACTTACATTAAGAAAAATTTTAAACAAAATTGGAAAATCATCTTTGTGCCGAATCCACCAGCCATCTAAATCAAATTGGCCTATATTTTCGGTCTGTAAATACAAAAAAAACGAGAACATATTCTAAAAAATCTAAATGGAATGAACAATGAATATATTTAACGCACCATAACGTTGAAAGCCATGTAATTGCGTAATTCTGTGTTAACATTTGATGTTGATATTTCAGAATTGCTTACAAATTCATCTAATATGGAATCAGAAGGCCGCCTCTTATCATTCTCTGTTATATTTTCGGATTGAAATTCGATACGGGAATTATTCTCGTCTGCGATTTTTTCTTCAGCATATTTTTGGACTTCAATTACTTCAGCTAATGGTGCAAAACTCAATGATTTTAACATAGGATGTAAAAAACAAGCGAATTTTTGCTCAATGTGTATTTTAAATTTATGCCCATTCTTAGTTACATACTCTTTTCCGTTTGTTTTCATTTCTCTTATGATAATTGAATCACTTGTACTATTTCCGAGATATTTCATTATTTTTTCATAATATGGCCAAACTTTGTGCAATGTTGCTTTTTTTTCACCTTCAATATCTTTGGTAATTGTAGTGAAAATTTTCAGAAAATGACAAATGTCTACTAATTCAGATTGAATCATACATGTTAATTTTTTTACATAATTATGATCGCGTGTTGCAATTTCTCTGTCATTTAGAATTGATAAAACATTATGATAGTTTTCACTTATCGATTCGAGGGTATAATAAACAGTGTTCCAACGGGTTTCGCAATAAGAAACCAATGTTTTGTTCAATTTTGAATTTAAACCTGCTTTTTTCATGTATGTTACGAGTGATCTTGCGTTCGAAATAATTCCTTTGGCATTTGTTGATTTTTCACACATATGTCCGACTATATTATTTATAACGTGCGCCAGGCAGTTAAAACGCATTGATCCATTCTTGGATAATGCTAATTTTACATTATCTCCGCGGTCTGTGACCCATTTTACTCTCTTATTTACTGTTGATTCAGCAATATTATATTTGTCAAACGCCCTTATAACATGTCCATAGATTGCATCGTGAGATTTCACTAATTCATTTATGCTATCAGCATGGAATACAAGGCGCTTACGAATTATTTTGTTATTATCAAAATTTCAATTTAAATTATTCAAAGCAAAATTCACATTGTGAATGATTAAAATTCAATGAAAAACTTGAAAATTATGCCGAATTTAGAATACAAATAAAAACATTGAATTTTTCTAACAAATTGATTTTTTATGGATTTACATTATTCAAAGCAAAAAAGCAAACTCATACACATTCGTTTGTTCATTCGTCAATTCATATTTTGTTATTCGTTTGGTTCGGTTCGGTTCGTTCGACTCGAGATTTTTTGAAGTTCGGGTTCGGTTCGGTTCGTTACCAAAATTTTAGGTTCGGTTCGGTTCGTTCGACTCGAGACTTTTGAAGTTCGTTTTCGGTTCGGTTCGTTACTAAAATTTTAGATTCGGTTCGGTTCGTTCGACTCGAGATTTTTGGTGTTCGTTTTCGGTTCGTTCGGACAAACGAACGAACGACCTCGAACCGAACCCGAACACGAACGTTCGTAGACACCTGTATTGCACATTTGATTGAGTGGCGCGGTTACTGAAACTTTGAGGATTTGGTCAATGATTTTATTATATTACTCTCGACGTTGTTGCTATAACTTCACATTGTTCTTTGCTTATATTACTGCCTATTTAGAATTTAACACAAAGAAAATCAATACCACATCGAAAAAACTCATAAACTATAAAAAAAAAAAAAAAAAAAAAATAAATAAATAATATTACCGATCGATTGAAAAAATGCTCTGATTGAACAAGATTTTTTATTTGTCTTTTCTGGTGAATTCATTTTTGTAATGTTATGGAAATATAAATGGTTACAAACTTTTGTAATATTGTTCGCATGATGCGAATCGCATCGCAGTTTACTTTGCACTGTGTAGTGTGTGGTGTGGTTTAACATTGTTTACATTAACGGATTGATTGTTTACAAAATCATAAATACCCTGAAATGATTTTGTATTCTACTATACACTGCTTTTCATGAAACTGTTCAAAAGCATTTGAGAAATGAATACTGTTAAAGTGTTTTTCTTTATAAAAATAACATAATGAAATGTAGTTTTTTAGGAGACATTTTCTATGGTTTTTTGTGTATTATTTGCAATTAATAAAAAAAAACTCATGACCCGATTTTATGTTTAGAACGGCCCGATTCAAAATTAGAACGGCCCGAATCGGGAAGAACGGCCCCGTTATTTTAATCCCTGGTATACAGCATACGTTAACGATCACCACTAAATTGTGATAATGCGGGCGCAAAAATAATAGTTGACGTGGCCGAAGCAACTGGTACATATTCATTATCGCTGGTAGTATTCCTCAATTGGTTCAGCGGCTGATGGCTTTTGATGTTTCTTTGCCAGCGGCTTTTGCACTCAATGTTCTGAAATTGAAGGAAAAAATTGATTTAATGATTTTATTATTTTTATGAGGCAAATTATGGTGATTGACAAAATTTAAGGCCATCTATAAACGTAAATGTGAAGACCATATAATATAAATAGATAATGGACTCCAACTTTCTTAGTGAAGGTGCAAACCGGTATGATATTACGCGTACGTTTGATTGCGAATGTAGATGGCGATGAACTTGTGTGTGAATTAGTTTCACAATTAAAATTATATGTTAATTTGCGTCATTAGAGTAAGTTAAAAAACGAAAATTTATGAACTCTTCTTATATTCAAAAAAAATATCAATGAGAAAAATTCAACAAAATAATCAATCGAAAGTTATACGTATTCGAGTTCAGGCGTATTGAATTTAGTACGAATCAGATCAAGCAAACGATTGATGTAGGATTCAACAGTCAGTTTGAAGTCACCCGGATGTAATTCCTCTTTTGCAAAACTGGATTCTAACTCTTCTAATGGCAACAAACCCTAGGGGAATGGAACTATTTGCGAATGAACAATTTTTCATATATTTGTATATGCAATTCAGTGGAAAGGTTTGAAATTCGTTTCAAAGTGAAATATTCGCAGAAAATTCGCAAATTTTGTCAATATACAATGCAAGATACACAAAGCAGGAACGAATTACAAAAACAACAAAGTGTCTATGCATCAATGAAGAATGAAACTTCTGATTTGTGTCAGCTAGAAGCTAGATCAATCCATCAAAATACAATGATTAGAGTATGATCAATATCGTATTTGTTTTACACTCTCAAAAAATAAATAAAGACAAGAAAATATTGATTTCATTTAGGTAGATTGTTTTGACAAGAATCGCTTTTAGAATCACGTCTACTTGTTGTAAGTGACCGCATTCAACATAAAATTGTCTATAAATGTAATTCAATGCAGTATTGAACATGTAGATGGCGTTAATTTTGCATGGATTGTGATAACTTAATTGATATACTTTCCGACCAAACAGAAGAAACTTAACCGCCATCAACGAAAACTTCACCGCACATAGCCAAGTTACCGCAATTTATTTAGCATCAACCACGTTTTTATTTGTGTGCAGTGGCAAAATGTGGTGCTTCAACACCAAAAAAAATTAAAGTTTATCAATGCACTGTTGTCTTGATAATCCATGTCGAAAATCGTAACAAATCATCACACGAAAATTTTCACGAGTTAATTCCATTTTTGAGAAACAATTTTCAACACAATTTAAACAACACAAATGACGCTTATATGACAAAACCTTCTGAAGATGGTTAGCATAAAAAATGTCAAACTTCACAATGGAGACATCAGACTTTATCGGGCAACACTTAGTGCCAAGGCGCAAAATTTAAATAACAGCCTACGTAACATAAGTTTATGTGGTTCTATCTCTATTTTAAAATGAAATTGTTCATTTGTTGAAAATGTTGCCACTTACAATAATATTTAATGAATCTCTTCAAACTTGCATATTTCCGAGCGCTTGGAAACGATACTGTGTTCGACCGATTTTCAAAAAAGGTGCTAAATCGGACATAAAGAATTACAGATGCATAGCGAAATTAATTACAATTGCTAAATTCTTCGAACACTGTGTTAATTTTCACCTTACTCGTCTTGTATCTGGCAGTATATCTCCGCATCAACATGGCTTTGAACCATGAAACATCGCTCAACAACAACAAATTTGATGGAATTTCTGCACTACTCCATTGCTGGTTTGAATACTTCAAATCGAGTGGATCTAGGGGCTTTTATGTATACGAAAATATGAAATATACGCAGTTTATACACAGTTTATACACGTTGAAGTGAAATATTGTAAATATAGTCAATTTATACGCGTCTAACTGAAATATTCGTAGAGTTGCTGTGATAAATGTACATAATGTACAAATATGTTTGTCAACACAATCAAAATCGTATCGGCCAAATAAAAACTAAATTGTGTAACTGAACGAATTATAAAATTAACGTTTTTCTTCGATAAAGTCGGAAATTATCGAATATGCATTAAAAATTTAATACTATTTTTAAAACTCAATTCTAATCAATATCTTTTGGTTGTACATTTTTTGTATTGTAATTATTAAAAAAAAAAAATATAAATGACAATAGTTTTGATGTCAATAAAAAAAAAAAATGTAACATAACATTGCCAATCGTTAATGATGTGCCGGGATCATTGCATTCTTTAAAGCATTTATAGCGCAGAAGACAGCGTGTCAGTCTCTTAATCAGATAAATAAAGGTTCGATTCTCGCATTGGGCAATTTTTTTTTTTTTTTTTTTTTTTCGTAAAATCATATTTTTTTCAAATTATTATAATATGTACGAAAAAAAATTTACAACCAAAATATATTGATTAGATTTGAGTTTTATTTTAAAAATAATAATAAATGTTCAATCTTCAATGAATAGTTGATTTTGTATGGAATTTATTATTGAAATTGTTGAACGAAAAGTAAATTCGGTAAATCAACATTTTACTGAAGAAAAAAAAGTAAATTTAATGGTTCGTTTGTTTACTTTTAGTTTTGCCGATTGGATTCTGAATGAGCATATGGACGCCATTTTCAACATTTGGAGATACACTTATTCGAATTTATACGCATTTATATGCATTATATTCGGACTTATACGCACAATAATTCCCGAGTCGAAAGATATGCAAGCATAGCGCATTACACGCAATATATATGCAATATACGTGAATATATTTTTGACATAAAAACCCCTAGGAGTGGATGTACTATATCTCGACTTCAGTAAGGCATTCGACAGAGTTAACCATGACATTCTTCTTCGAAAATTGACAGCGTTTCCGATTCCTGCAAATATCATTGAGTGGATAAAATCATATTTATCTGATCGGCAACAATATGTTAAACTGGGAGCCGCTGAATCTCCTGATTTTATCGTCAATTCGGGTGTCCCACAAGGTAGCCATATTGGTCCGACGCTTTTCTTACTCTTTATTAATGACCTACCATCTGTAGCTTCAAACAATGTGTTTTTATCAATGTTCGCCGATGATGTATGAATAGCTAAGGTAGTTAACAACGATGCAGATTCTTCTCAACTACAATCTTCAATCAATTCATTAAAGGATTGGTGTGACAACAATGATTTGCATCTAAATCTTGACAAATGTGCAATTTTATCGATTCACCGTGGAAGAACACAACCTAAACCAATATACACTTATGGCGACTACTATTTTGTAAATTCTACTGAACAAAGAGATTTGGGAGTATTAATCGACGATAAACTGAATTTTAAAACTCATATCGAATTAATCAGTTCTAAAGCAAGCTCTGCACTGGGTTTTGTGAAACGTTTTTCTCGCGACATAGACGATGAATCCACACGGAAAGCACTCTATTCTGCATTTGTTCAATCAAATCTTGATTGTTCTAGTACTGTGTGGCTAAATATCTCTTCAACTAAATCTGATTCGATTGAAAGAATTCAACGTCAATTTTCTATGTATGCACTTCGTGAATATCCGAATAGATTAAACAATTACCAAATTTCGCCCTATGATGATCTCCTAAAATCTTTGAATATGATTAGACTCAGTCGTCGCAGAATTAATTTTGCGTTATTATTTATGTATGACTTATTAAGTGATAGAATTCATTGTCCATTTGTGAAAAATTTGTTTTATATTAATCCTAATCCACGTAATTTTCGAAACGCTGAACTTTTTAAAATCTCAAATAACTTAAGTAGAAACATGAATGCACTTATTACGCTGATTTGTAAATATGCTAATATTATCAAAACGTTATTTATTGAATCTACTAATAGAAATGAATTCAAAAGAAAATTGTTTGATATTCCTAATGATATTTTTAATAATTGTTAATTTTTCATGATCTCAATGTAATGTTTTATATTCAGCCAGTTGTTGGCTGTGAAAATAAAAATAAATAAATAGATATTCACATTTATACTAATGAATTTATCATTTTTCATGAATAAATAAGAGATACAGAAATAAAACTCAATATTTTAATTATTATTATTTCGTATATCACTACACAGTATCGAGTAATATTTTAATTAAAAATAATGAAAAATAAAAACATTTTGTCGTCAATCAACATTCCTTTTTATATAACAAAACATGTCAAAACGTCCCCATGCCAACGATTTGGTGTGATGTTCTACAAATCATTACAAATTGGGTCAAATTTTCAACAGATTCCCGAGTTTGAACACTTGAAGTGCTTGAAGCCGGTTTTACAGTTGACGATGACTTTATTTACTGAATGAAAGCAACTTTCTTTTCTAAAAAAATTAATCACTTGTTGATCTCTTCACTGTACAACTCGCATGAATGTAAAAGCAAAGTTCACGTGTCGAAAGGATTCCGTATAAAATGTCAAAACAAATCGAATATGCGCAGGTGGCGCTGGTAGTACATAATGAATTGAATCGAAATCGCAAGTTTTAAATATTTCTTAAAATAATGTTCGTAAATCTTATCAATCAGTTAAAACAACAAAAATAATGTTCATTTGATGAATAATTACAATGACTATAAAAAAATTCAAACGAAAAAATGCAGAAAAATGCATTTTTTGATTAAATTTCTGTAGAATTGTTTTTCTGAAATTTGAAGCATTTCAAATAAGAATACATCTACCGTTTATTTACACATATACTTCGTTTTATAGGGGAATAAATGCACAAAATGCTGCGTTAAATATCTGATATTTACAGCTTAGTTTGGCTAAATATCTATTGAAATTCGATGTCTGGAATTGCAAATATAAGTGTGTTCAAAACGTTTGATTCTGTTGTTTTACTAAAGCTATACTATTGACTTTTTGTTACACTCTACAATGTGGAAATTAAAATGTTTGTTGGTTTTGTCGCCCAAAAAAAAAATACAATTTCCACTTTTCCGCACACAACGTGTTGCGCGTAAATTATTGTAATCGGTCAAAAAATTATGAGCACCCAAAAATATTTTTTCCCAGCGTTTTGAACCTAACGGAGCACGAAAAAGCTGATATTAGAGCGTCGTAATATGAGTGTGATAAACTCTACCCTGTATGCTGTACGCAAATATTTGTTACAGCTCATCTCTAACATGCCCAAATAAAATCTGATGATGCAGATTTGTTGGAATAGTTGAGGAATAGAAATCATTAAATATTCAGCCATGGATGATGATCACCTAGTGGATCCATTAAATGGTGATATGTCCATTTCAAATGATAATTTTTGTATAAAAAGTGTCCAAAATAGGCATCTCACGGCATTTCGGCCAAAGGAAACTCATGTTCTTTTGCGAAAATAATATAGGTCATCGAATGTCGAAGAGTCGGTTCCATTGTTTTTTTGGTTCCCAGATGAGATTTTTGGTGGAAAATGACAATTTTCTATGTGAAAGTACGTAAAAATGGCATTTTATGAGGTTCGGTGTTCGAATAAAACTATTATTAATTCGCAAAAAGAGATAGGTTTGTGTATTCTACTAACGCTGCATTTATTGTTACTTACGGTTGAAATAGGAATGCTACAGTTCAAAATTTACAAAATAAGAAATTGAATGAATGGCTGAATTAACTGTGGAAAATTCCTTACACAGAAGTAAAAATACAATTTTGTGCTTAATTTGTAAGTCATTTTCGGTTTAATTTAAACAGAGAAATAGATATTGTGTCTAATTAAAATACGATGTTTGGTATCAAAAGCGCAAGTTTCTCTACAAGTTTCCTTTCCAAGAAAAATCTCATAGTTGCGACTACTTTAGTTAGAGTAAGTGGTTTTGATTATGGGAAAACGTGAAACATGTCATTTTTAAGATAAAATGCAATGAATTCGTATTAGAACTTGGATAAATTGTATGCGTTGGATTTTCAGTGCGGAAAAGTCCATCTTACGGATGTAAGACATTTTGTTTGCTCTTGGAAACAACTTGTAAAAGGGATTAAGCGATTTTTCTTTCTACGCAAGTTTTACAAGTTGTCTCCATGTGAAAAAACACACAATTTTGATAAAAAAAACTAGATCATCTTTTTCTTATCGTTCATTTAGTTGTTGTTGTTGTTGTTGTTGTTATTATTATGCGTTCTTAAAACGAGAATGACGTTAGACAAACTGTTTAAATAATCAACTCTGTAATAATGGCACCAAATACTCTTATATTTGAATCAGATGAGAATTCATTACATGCGTATGAACAAAACGAAAAAACACGCAATATTACTGCAGAAAAATACTTCATACAATTAGAAAAAAAGGGAAAAAATACAAAATTATAATTTTGTGGCAAAAAAAATTTATTAAATGACGTTAATGACATCAATGCTCGAAGTAATAAGTGTTATACGTATTAAAATATTCATTATTAGGATTGAGGAATGTGAATGATGAGCAAAAACTTTCTGCATATATAAGATCCATTTTTAAATTGAAACTTTATCAATAGAAATTAAATATTTCTATTGAAAGTTTGAAAATTGTTGATCAACGGCTATCATATTTCATTCAAATAATAAGTGTGAAGATGTGGCAATTCAAAATATTCACATTATGTTTGGCCACGGTGACCATTGCAAATGCTGAATTTGAAACTAAATTGGTTGAAACGCATTGGGGTCCAGTTGTAGGGAAGATCGAACAAACAATTTGGCATGGGAAATCCTATTATTCTTTTAAGGGTATACCATTTGGAAAGCCGCCAGTTGGTGATCTTCGTTTTAAGGTACAAAAATCTTGTTCACACATTAATAAATCATGAAATGAATGGAATTTGATACGTTTTTTTTTCAATTTTAGGCACCAAAAATGGTTGATAAATGGACAAAACCGCTTGAAGCATTTGAATATGGAAATATGTGCGCGCAAAGATTACGAACTTCACCTCCAACCAGTGAAGATTGTTTGAATTTGAATATTTTTGTTCCAGCTACCGCAAACGCAACGAATAAATTGCCCGTTCTATTTCTGTGCCATAGTGGTTACTTTGCTGGCGGTGTTGGCGATGATTCACGATATGGTCCAGATTTCATGATGGAACGTGATGTAATTTTTGTTACTTTTAACTATCGAACTGGAATGTTGGGTTTCATGTCATTGGGAACACCGGAATTTTCGGGAAATATGGGACTGAAAGATCAACAACTTGCTTTAAAATGGACTTATGAGAATATTGAAACTTTTGGTGGTGACAAGCAAAAAATCACTCTTTCTGGAGTCAGCGCAGGTAAAATCAAATAAAAAATCTACATACTATAGATTATAGATTCACTTCAAACTGATTCAATATCAATAAAGTATTTTTTGTTTACTCTTTTTTTTTATTCGTTTTTATTAGGTTCAAAATCTATAGGTTTCCATGTGCTTAGTGACGAATCGTCTAAATATTTCAAACAAGTGCTTGGAATCGGTGGTACATCGAACAATATGTACAGTTTGCAGACCGGCGATCATCGTTGTATGGCGGAAATTTTCTATTCAAAATATGCTTCTGGTACTCCTAATGATGACCAACAGCTGATTAAATTTCTTCAATCAGTCGATGTAAATCAAATTACAGAATTTACTGCATCAACGGTTCATAATATATTTTCACCGTGGACCCCAATTATTGAAAGTAAATTATTCAAGCAAATTCACTGAAGTTTTATTGCTTCGATTTGATAACAAATTTAATCTTAATCGTAATGTATTTGTAGAACCTGATGCAATCAATCCGATTTGTGTTGAAAATCCCTTAACTAAACTGAGAAAAGCTCACATTGACAAACCCGCATATGTTACCATTTCTCAATATGTATGTTTTTTGCATATTTCGTGCATGAAATCATTCATTTTGTACACATTTAATCTTTCTTATTCTGATCTATTTTTCTAACATTTCAGGAACAACTTTTCTATGCACAAGGAACCAATTACGCAAAACCAGATGTAATGAAAGAATATTTCAATGATTTTAATATTGATTTTCCTATTTTTGGGTACAATGAAACAACTTCGAAAAAAGTAAGTGCGATTTGATGTCTATTTTGTGCAATAACAATCGAAATATCGACGATTGAATACATTCATCAATGACTTGAACAATTCATCAATCTTATAATAATCAAGTTTGCTAATTTATAATCGAAATAAATGAATGAAATCAAAGAAATTATAGTAATAAAATAAATGTATCTGTTATCATTTCAGCCAGCTTATCTGAGAGACATATTGAGTGAAATAAAAAAATTCTATTTTGGTAACACAACGAATGAAAAAGAGCTTCTAAAACGACGTCTCATTTTGGATTCTGACATTTACTATATCTATTTTGCTGAAAAATGGATGGAAAATTACGTCGCTGCAAGTAAAAGAACTAATCCCACAAAACAGCATGATATTTTCTATCAAAGGTTTGTAAAAAGTTTTTAGCAGCAAAAAGTCAAAAATGATAAAATGAGTATTTTTTCTCATTTAGATTCTCAGCATTTTCGAAAATCAATCCGCATGACGATTTTGATGGAGCTGGGCACGTTGATGAACAGGTATAACTTTCAGTTGATGCTAAGTAATAATTTGCTCTCTTAACTTTTCTGAAAGGAAAAATTAGCTTTTCTAAAAGGTTTCAAAAATGATAATTTTTATCATTGCCGAGTAATTGTTTAGATTTTATTTTTGGAATAACTCATACATTAAAATGATTTTTTTTTTTTTCAAACCATTACTTTTCCCTTCATGCACAAATTTGAATCTCAAAATCTATTCAAATTTTTTGGATGCTTAATTTTCGCGGACCTAATTTTTCACAATGTTCAAAATTTCTGAACGTTTATAGTGCTATGCTTTCCGGTAAATCGTATATTTTTTATTTAATTGGTTCTTTCTTGACTCATTAATTGGTTTTATTTTTTTGCGTTGTTCAGGTGTCGAAGACTTAATAAAGTATATAAGGAAATTTTTGAGAAAAAAGACACAGATACTGATATGAAAATTGCTTTCAAAGTAATGAATAACCTTCATGCATTATATACGAATTTTATTAAATATGGGTAAGAAAATGATACTTTAATTATTATTTCCAAGAGGAGGGAACATTCATAGATTTATTGTGTGCAACTTACAGAAAACCCGTCCAAAGAGGTGTACCGACGAAACGTTTTAATCCACTCAAATCATCCAATTCGGAAACATTTAATATGCTGGACGTTACGAATGGAGGCTTAGTACAAGTGACTGCTCCAAATGCAGCGAGAACCAAGTTCTTGGACTATGTTATCAAAACCGTACAAAAATTGGTTAAAAAGAACGGACAGACACCAACGAAAACTCCAATTCAACAAAAATGTGATGCAATGAAACTTCAAATAAATATATAAAAATGTCAGAAAATGCTCGCAAACATATCTGATGATAAACCAAGTACAAAGTCAATTCCGATATGTGTATGGCATTTGAATTCGTAATTTTTCCCCCCCTAAGAAATTTTTCCTATCTATTGTATATAAACAGAATTCTTATTTCAATTTTTACATCATTTTAAAATTCCCACTTCAATTTACTGCATTTTCAGAATTTTCAATATTTTACTTATCTGCATTTAAACATATTTGATAAAAAGAACATACAATAACAATTCATTTTGAATTCAAATATACTTTTTTCTGTTTTGTTGACATTCTTTTAACATTCGTTAACTTATAATCGATTTCATTCGAATGCAATGTTTGAGAAAAATATATTGAACCCAGGAAAAAAATAATAACCAATTCTACTTTACGTTTACGTATCGGAAAATAGTGTCAAACTCAATCCAAAATTGCAAATGTAGCTGTATTGGCAATATTAAATATTGAATATTATGTAAACGGAAACACAAATAGAAATTTCAACGAAATTCTTATTCATTGAGTCTTTTAAAAAAACTGAGAGGAAAAGTATAAAAAAGAGCGAAAAAAATGTATGTGCGACACAATCGATGCATTAAACATCAGTAGAATACAATATTCAATTTTGGCAATACGAGTAACCTTAGATTTCTTGCGATTTAATATTGAATGCTACTGACATTCAAAGCATCACTCGTATCGCATTCACTTTCTCTTTCGATATCTTCAGTACTCATTCTCATACTCTTCGTTACATTTTTTCTGAATGCTGTTTCGCCACAGACCTTTGATTTGGGAAATTCGTTAAAATATATACATTGATTAACACTAACGATTAGTAACTTGATCAGCGTCAGTAATTATTTCATTGCGTACCATATATAACGTCGCTGCGCAAGCGCGTCCGTATAGTGTGTATCAATTTCAATACAAAACAATCATTGAATTTCTTTCGTTAGCTGCACGCATACAAACGATATTTAGCATTCACATTATACGGACCCGCTTGCGCAGCGATATTAAAATATCGGTGTCATAACTGAAAAATTTCCTCTACAAATTTACTTTCCAAGGAAAATATCATAGTTTGCGACTACTTTAGTTAAAGAATAAGTTGTTTTGATTATGGAAAAACGTGAAACACGTTATTCTAAGATAAAATGTAATGAATTCGTAGCAGATATTAGATAAACTTTATGCGATGAATTTTCAGTGCGAAAATGTTCATCTTACGGATGTAAGACATCTTGTTTTAATTATTATTATTATTCATTCGTTGTTACTTTATTGAGATTTTGCTTGAAACTTTCACCTTTTGTTATAAATAAAGCAAATTCAAATCCAAGCCTCAAATGGAAATGCGAAGTAAAATGCTATGTCAAGCTGTTAGTCTATTCTTTATTACCAATTATTCACATTACAATAATACAAAAGAAGTGTAGATTTAAACTATGTTAGTAATTAAAATTGTTCTTTGGTTCCATTAAATCTCATCAATGACATTCAGGGATGATGTTATATATGATTTTGTCTAAGTTATGCTTTTTATATGATCCAAAACCAGACGAAAAGTGTTTTCTTTTGAAGATTTACCATCCAAGAAAACAATGTCATTTTTACTTTTAATTTCATTGAAATTATGTACGTATTCTGGCCAAACGTATTGTTCAAAATAGCCGGGTGGGTCAGGTGGATTGTATGTTCTTGTCGATCGTCGTTCATGACAAACTTCATATGGCAAATGAATGTGAAATTTTAATTCACATAATCGATATATGGCATCAACATTAAATAGTAAAAAACCTTCAAGAAGCAATACGTTGACAGTGATTGGATTAGCTTTGCTCGATAGATTCGCCTTTGTGTAAGGAACAAATTGTTTTTCCAGCATGTTGCTGATATCTTCGTTCATTTTAGTCATATTCACTGCTTCAATTACCTCCCAATTTTCATGTGACATACTTTCAATCCACACATGCTGTGATGAATTTTCTGGATAGAAATCTATAGATTGAGAAGAATTTAGACATTTATCATTATTTATTACCTTATACATTTTAACCCAAAAAATTTCTCTTACAATTATCTTGTTGAATAAGTTCGACTTTGCCTATTTGAACATGATCGCTAAATGTATTTTTGTTTTCCGGTTCATTAAAATATCGAAAAAGTGCTTCGGATAGTATTGTTTTACCACCGCACGTAACGCCTGTAATTCCAATGATTAACCAAACCAACATTTTACACACAATGATCGATGTCTTCTATCTCGAACTGTATTGAGTACTATTTTCTAACTGTGAAAAGACGATATTTATATGATTGATGTGATTAGAAGAAATTCCCATTTACGTTTGAAAATTCCATTTCATTCTCATTTCCCGTTTGAAAAAAAAATTAGTTTTTCCAAATGTATTATAAATGACATTACTATTTTTTTAACATGCAAATTCCCCAAAAGATGACTAATTGTCCTGAGAACGTACCAAATTGGTTGAAAAAAATTTGTTCACTTACTCAGAATTACAGCGAGTGTGCGGCTAAACAGCTTATCAGTTTGTTTTTTTTCTTCAAGTGTTTGAAAATAATCTCGCCGCTGTTGATTTTTTATTGATTGTAATTTTATATCGATGGTTGGGTAAAAAACCCAGAATAATAGAAAAACTATAATAGAAGAGCGTAAGAGCTTTGTATGAAAGAAAAGCGCAAGTAGGAGAAGGCGAGAAGTATTTTTTTTTTGTTTTCTTTATGTATTTTTACAATTTCGAGATGTTCGCGCTTTACAACACACGAAAAGCAGCTGATTTTGTTGATATGATATTTATTTATAGTGAAAACACATTCACAGAAACAACTATTTATTATTACCAATGAAACTCATATTTTGTGTGAGCAGTTTAACATTAAACTTTTCTTTCTTGTATGATTGAAAAAATATATGTAAATTTGGGCTCGATTATTTCTTAATTTCTGTTTTTCCAATACAATGTTTTTGAATTTGATTATGGTTTATGATATGTTTCCTTTTTGATTCCATGTCATTATGAAACTTATCAAAACATATCTTTGAAATTTAATGACTTACCGTAGACTCAATGAATTGGCCATCATTTCTATCGAAAAAGATATAGCAAATTCAATTGAATATGATGATATACAGCGGACGTTCGGAATTCTAAAGTAGTTTGTCCTTGAGCCATTTTAGTTTTTCGAATCATTGAGTTTTCCGGACGGTCTTCAAAATTACTTTTTTTTTCTAAAGAAAAACACCTCTATAATACAATGTCATATATTTTCATCATTTATTAATCGTAATTTCAAAGCCTAAAAGTCAATTCAATCAGATTTGTGTGTGGAAAATATTTATTTAACTTTTAATCCCTTTTAATTTTGTACGAAAATTCATATGAATACGGAAAACTTAATATTATTCATTTGATTGCGTAAAAAAGGTTGTGAGTTTGGTTTGTTTTTGTAGTTTCAATATTTGTTTTTTTCACAATATCTGATCAAAGTTGAAGGATATTGTGCTTAGCAGTCAAATCTGCGTTTTTTTTGCTTCATTTGATTAACATATTTGCTGCATTTATTGCATCGGTGTATGAAACAGAAACTGGATTTCGAACAGCATTGTCATCTTCTTCGTTATCACTTTCATCCACATCAGTTTTATCAAACGCATCGGCATTCCAATTTTCGATTTCATCAATGGATGAAACAGTATTTGGTGTGAGTTTTGACAATAGCTGTACTGTTTCCTCGATTTCGTTACGGTAAGCATCGATTTCAACTTGTTGTACCAATTCTGCTAATGGAACGTTATCTGAAGAGGATATTCACCATTATCCCAATTCAAAATCTTTGACAACGACTTTTCAATAATGCTAGTTGGCAACACATCCCATGCAGACTTCAAAAGCAAAATAGTTTTTTTGAGATCATGGTTTTGAAGAGCATCGTGAACCGATTTGGTTCATTGGTTGTATTATAGCAGTAACATTTGGTGGAAGCATCATGGCCTGAATATTTCCGTTCTCAGTGCGAAGTGATTCAATAGAATGAATGCTACAATTGTCCAACAACAAAAGTGCCTTTGGAGGCATGTTATGATCAGTGCTGAATTATAGCAAAATGAATTATGATTACTAAACGGTAAATTAATGTTTATACATATGCACTCAAAACAATTATTCAATTGTTCAAAACAATTTATATGTATATGCAGCGTACTAACTTTTTTAACAAATGAATTGTTTAACCAATTAATGAAAATTCGTGACGTCATCCATGCCTTTGCCGAGTGGTCATAGACCAATGGATTTTGGAATCCTTTGAAACAACGCGGTTCTTTGGGCTTTCCGATTACAAACGGAGTAACTTTATGTGACCCATCTGCATTTGAACACAACATGAATGGCACTCGTTCCTTGCGAATTTTTCGACCGGGTTCTGTTTTCTCACACGCTGTAACATATGTTGTATTGGGCAACAATCTATAAAAAAACCGGATTCATCGGCATTATAAAGTTGAGCAGTGGTTATTCCCATTTCACTCATTTTTTCACGTAACTTTTTAATGAATGGGGTAATCGTTGAGGTATCGCTCGATAACATTCCACCGCAAATTCTCTTAAATCGAATGCCATGTCGATGTTTGAATTTGGTGAACCATCCATCACTGGCATTAAAATCACTGCTCAGTTTATCTGGGTACAATTGCGCAAAAAAATTTCCGAGCCATTGCTTTCAATTCAACAACCTTTAT
The DNA here is from genome assembly GCA_029041755.1 of Resseliella maxima. Taxonomy (NCBI): domain Eukaryota; kingdom Metazoa; phylum Arthropoda; class Insecta; order Diptera; family Cecidomyiidae; genus Resseliella; species Resseliella maxima. The sequence continues at coordinate 72,292 of JAQOWM010000262.1, forward strand.
TGAACACCATAATGAAGTGCGAGTCGATTACCACGAATACCACTGTCTAACTTCTTTAAAATTTCAGACTTTTGTTCTAAAGTTAACCTATTTCGTTTTGGAGTGGACATTTTTACACAAATGAACCGAAATGAATATGTACATATTTCAATCAGTCACAATGGAAGCGCAAAGCGACATGCACGCACTCGCTTGCATATTGTCTATGACTACTACGACCGCAAACTACATCATGTTAATTTTCTTTTTTCAATCTTTACATTTACAAATAATACCAATGCTCAATCCGTTGAAAATGCTAATTCATTCATTTTTTTTTTTTCTATTTACTTGCCGAGAATTCGATACCAAAACAAGAGGGATAGCATAAATTGTTTATTCGAACTAAAAAATATTTGAATTTGACATTCAGCTCAGTTTAAATCTTCTTCATGTGAATTTCATTATTTACGTTGCAATCAATAAGATTTTAATAATTTGAAACCAGAAAGAAGATTGAACAAAAAAATAAATTGAGAATCCATTCAGAAAACTAAAGTCAAATCTTTAGATTTTATGACGTTGTATGCAAGGCAAAATTCACTTTAGTTTTCTGAAACTTTAGAATTCCGAGCGTCCGCTGTAATAGCAGGTCTAGGCGATGAATTTTTTAGCTTTACTACGTCGCCATCCATTCAGTCATTAGCGCAGTCTTTATATTTTTCAAATATTTTAGTTGTCGACTTTGGCAATCTATTCGGCTAAATGTTAAATTAATAGACACATCAACTACCTGGTAATAGAAAATTTTGCAACTGCCAAAGCAAGAAAGAAGACATTAATCTAAGTTTATTTCCATGTATTGTTATTCATTATGAGTTGATCAAGCAACAAATTTCAGAAGATTAAAAGCATTCGGAATGATTCAAAAGCAGGGACATTGGGTGCCGTATGAATTCAAGCCAAAAGACGTCGAACGCAGATTTTGCATTTCGAAAATGTTGCTTCAGCGGTACAAAAAGAAGTCGTTTTTGCATCGAATTGTCACTGGTGATGAAAAGTAGATCTACTATGAAAATCACAAGCGCAAAAAATCATGGGGACCATCCGGATATGCATCAATATCAAAAGCAAAGCCAAATATCCATGCTTAAAATGGTAATGTCTGTATCTGGTGGGATCAGAAGGGTGTATTGTATTTCAAGCGAAAACAGCCAGAATATGCGACCAGACATGAGTCATTGAATTTCCATGATGACAATGCTTGGCCACATCGCGCTCAAGGGCCTATGTGGAAAATGTCGGATGAGAAAAACTGCTTCACCCGTCTTGCCCCTTCTGACAACTACTCGTTTCGATCGATGCAGAATGCCTTGTAAGGAACACGCTTTACTTCAATTGAGGGAATCAAAAATTGTCTCTTTACGTTTTTGGCCGACAAGCCGGCACATTTTTTTGGGACAGAATCTATAAATTGCCAGAAAGATGGGAAAAAGTAGTTGCTATATAGCGAACATTGTTTGGTAAAGATATCGATACTAGATAAAATACCAGATAAGATATCAGATAAGATATTACCGCTATTAGCGACATCTAACCGTTTTTGCACAATAAAGCTTCAATTTTTGAAAAAAAACCGCACGAATTAATGCACACTCCCAATGAATCCTTATGATCTTTCGATGATTCACCTGTCAAAATTGCATGGCATTATGTTTACTTGTTTGCGAGATATTAAGATTCGAGCGAAGTTACTTTCGTACAAAAAAGAAAAAAAAAGTGAGTTTCGTGTTTTGATTAAGCATTGCTTTTTGATGCAAAAAAATACTGTTGAAGCTCAACTATGGTTTTTGAAACATTATTCGGACTCTGCTCCACCTAAATCAACCATATGTTATTTGTATGCTGAATTTACGCGCTCGAAAAAGTGCCAGTAATGCAGTCCGTGAAGGTAGAAAGAAAAACCCTAGCAATTTTAATTAATATTTTCCATTCAATCAATTGCATTCCTCTCGGAAAATTTCAGAGGGAGGGGTAAAACCAAACTACCCTCCGGCTTGCCCATGTATGATCACTATACATCCGAATCAAATCGACAGTCAGCTGAGTGGGCTGCAAAGGAAAAAAGCCAATCAAAGCGAGCAAAAACTCGAACATCCGTTGCCACCGGGGCCCCCTAGCAACTTTAATATTTCTCAAACCCAACAAAAATGCTCGCTAGAAAAAAATTCAAGTCGGATGAAGAAAAGTAATATTAATGTTAAAAACTTGTGTTTTCATTGTTAGTCCAACGACTTATCTAATGATCTGTTTATTTACAACGGTTATTTGGGTTTTACGATGTTCGGAAATATTTTTTGCGTTCATGTTCGTTCAATTTCATTTCAAGTTGGTCAAATTTGAATATAATGTGTTCATTTTCGATTAAAATCCGAACGAAATCGAATGAAAATGAACAGTTCGGCTCAGTGGGTGCTCTATGATCGACCAAAAATAATTTGAAAGAAAGAATAACGAATTACAATTGACTCGAAGGAACGATTATAATCTTTTGTGGATATTCATGCCATGGCATTTAGATGACAGACAATATAGTTGACAACGCCTTTAGAGTGGTGGCCTGTATAACTAACAGAATCCTATTGACAAAATTTTAAATTTTACAAACACCATTGTTCGAAAATTAAATTTATTATTTTTTTTTGATGAAAAATTGCATTGAAATTTGTGATAATTCTAATTAAATAGAGTAAACAATATACTGAATGATTTGAATTGAAAATTTTATTTTTACTGAACTTATAAAGTCTATTGTATGGTTTCAATCAGTGCATTGGGTTATCACGGGAAATGTCAAAATGCTTATTATTGTAAAGTCATCAGAAAACAAAAGTCATCAGAACAAAACTAAGTTCCATTTTTTAAAATATAAAATGCAAAATAATATATTTTATAAAAAAAAACAGTGAATGAATAAATAACGAAAATACGAAAAAATAATTTTAAAATGTTTACAATTGCATATACTAGAAATGGCACAAATTTGAGTCCAAGTATATATATGCCAACTAACATGAAGTTGGCTGCGTTGCCCGGCTGTCATTACCTTCATGCCTTGGTTCGTGCCCAGCTCTGCCTACACAACCTATTTAACAATATCACTAATATTTATATTTGCATTTTAACGATAATTTCATTTTTTCTATAAAATTCATTGCCAATATGAAAGCAAAAAAATATTAATGTGTATGACCTACACGACGTATTTTGTATTATCTTAATTAAGTATTCAACTTTAATTCAAGCTTAATGATCCATATTTTTCACTGTATTATCTATTACGGTCTACATGATTTACTGTGTGTTACTGATTAAATCAGAACAGAGATAATCCATAAAAAATAAAGACTAATTGTAATATTGCTCTCAATGTGATGATTGAATAACAATAACTGTCGAAAGTTAATGCTAATAATAATAATCAAGGGTGTTTTTATTTTGTTTTCTTTTTTTTGATAATTATAAAATTTTTAATTAGAATTAATTGTAAAAGTAATTCATGGAATTTCCCTTTTTATTGCAAATGAAAATTTCGACTGCAGAACCTAATTGATTTTACAGTTTCGCAAACAGATTAATGAATTTTGGATTTTTTTTCAAAAGCAAATTACAGATGAAAAATACATTCATAATTTAAAATTACCTATTAAATCAAATCACTGGTTGTTTTACAGAAGGCTAACTGATAATTCTTATCTCTTAAATGAGCCGTTTATTAAATATGTACAGCAGTCTGATCAGTTTTATAATTACGATTGATAAATAATTGAGCATTTTAGTTAGTAGAAAATTGAATCAATAGGAATAAATGATGCCATAATACTGTGCATCAAATTCCAACAATTCTGATAGGTCTGGGATGTCTCTTAGTGAACCGTAAACATGGCATAAAGTTATGCAAAACCCACATAGTCCGGAGCCAAAGTTAACTCATTCATGAGTGATATTAAATTTTGAATTTTGTGAATTTTGATATTAAAATAGTTGCAGATTGGCAGAACAAATGCACGGCGGCAAACTCATTGCGTATTGGAATTTTGCCATGTTACATTTTTTTATTCTAAAAATATAGTGTACAAAATTCCATAACATATCTTTGTTTTTCATGTATTTTCAGTACATTTTTTTTTAAAGAATGCACGAATTTTAAACGAAATGTTCAGAATATCAGAATTTTTTTATGTGGCACAACTCATATCGATTTATTTTAATTTTTTTTTTCTCATTTGTGCAATTTTCTTAATTCCATTTTGTTTCTTAATCGTTTGTATGAGATACCAAATAGTTATATACATGTGCATCTGCACGGTAGTCTTTTGGAATTTTAATCGTCACTCAATCGGGCCACAACAAACCGTTCGGACTCGGCGTCAAAGCTAAATGTACCATATCTAAGGGAAAATTCAATATATTTCTCACTAATAATTTCACTTGTTTTCAAAGTTTTGTCATCGTTTTAAAATCTCGCAAAAACTATAATTTTTCAGATCAATTGACAAATATTCATTTTTTTCATCGATAACATTTTCTTTTTTGAAATGCTTTACTTTTCCGGAATTAGTGACTTCTTTAAAATTACCATTTGTTCAACTAATTGCATCAACAAATTCAAATCCTAAGTGATAGACCAGTTTCCGTATCTTAACTTTAAATCGTTCATTCAGTCAGTGGGAAAGTTCGAATTTGATCTCAGAATTGGTCAGTTCATTTTTCCAGTTCTGTAGATATATGCTTTCGTAATAATGGTATGGTAAATTTGCCACATACATAGCAAAATGAATTATTGCATTTTTCTCAATCAAGGGGAAAAGTATTAGAAAGAGCAATCCATTCTAGTACAAAATAATGAGATTTTGACAAATCATAATGTGTCAAGAGTAAAGTATGTGTATTTTATTTTAGTAAGACAATCTTGAATGTGATTTGATGGGATTTATCGGGATTTATTTAGTACTAGATTGGATTGCTCTTTCTAGTACTTTTCCCCTTGCACTCAATTCTCTCTTTTTTATCCAGTTTTAATTGAAACCAAACAAACAAATAAGGAAATCATCAACGATATGTAATACAACGAAATGTCAAACATTTCTTGACAACTTTGTACCTTTTTACCACAGATAAGTACAGAATTGTTTCATAATCGCGCGAAATTAAAACATAAAAATAACTTCTAATTAAAATTTAAAAAAACATTTTCATGTTTTCTCAACGAATTCAATTAAATAAAACGATATGAGTTGGATTATGTGCATAAAATAAATTCTTATATTCTGAAAATTTCTTTAAAATTAGTGCTTTTTTTGAAAAAAAATTTAGTAAAAATACATGAAAAACACAAAATATAGTTATGAAATTTTGTACACTTTATTTTTGGACTGGGAAAACGCATATTTCAATACGATATGAATTTGCCTGGGTGCATTTGTTCTGCAAATCTGCAACTATTTTAAGATCAAAATACACAAAATTCAAAAATTTAATTTCTCTTCTTAATATGAAAAAATCTTCAATTTTACTAGTATCACTATTATTTCTGTTGCACTGTGTAATAAATAGCATTCAATGTCCGATTTTCGTTCGATACGAAATTTTATTTCTAAATCTCGACATTATATTTCAAACTAGTATATAAGCAAATGTCATTGCCGACTGTAATGTGCACATAAATAATATAATTTTTCAAATTCAAGCAGTGAAAATTCAACTTTCATGAGTAAAATTTACTATTCAATTATCGCAGCATATATGCTACGATTTTGAAAAGTGCTAAGTGAAAAATTTTGCAAATAAATAAGTGTTTTAGTGTATTGGCTATCAATATGATACAAGAAATGTGTTTTTGGATAATTCCAATATTATATTCCATTGTGTATATACAATCGGGACAAGCTTATGATATTCCGCGGTCAACAGATGAGATTTTTGAGTTTATAAAAAATAGCGATTCGCAACTCATGCTTGGATCACAAACCGAAATCGTACTAGCTCTTGGCAATACTGGTACTGGCAAAACAACAGTCGTTTCCATTTTGGGAATGGACAACAATAATTTAGTATCAATAAAATCTACCGATGGCAAGTATATAATTGTCGATAATAGTAACAATACAATTCGCAAACAAAGCGAACAATCGATTCAAACCAAAACAATTGTTCCAATGTTGATAAAAAATATTGAAACAAATACAACATACTATGATTGTCCTGGTTTCACTGATGAAGTAACATCGCAAGTGGATTTCACCGTAACATATACCATGCAAAGACTTCTGAATTATGTGAAAATGGTAAAAATTTTATTTGTTATCGATCATTATCGCGTTCAATCGGATTTTTTCTATTTTAAAGAATTAGCAAGACATACAAAGTTTTTACTCAACAACTTAAAACACTTTCAAAAGGGTTCAGTATTGATTTCGAATAAAGTTAAAGATGAATATAAAGATAGTAAATTTGTATCGGATGATATTGTTATTAAACAAATTGGTACATATCTTGAGAAGAAAAAATCCGAACTAATACAAGAGAATAATGATAAAAATGTGACGGAAGTGATTCGCGAAGAAAATCAAGTTACAATTGAATTCATTGATATGTTTTTGGACAAAGAACAAGATAAATATACGAAAATTCGTATTATGCGGTATCCAACAGAAAGTGGTCCAATTTCAAAAATTGAAACACTACAAGATACAAAAGAAGCACTCACTGATTACATTGCAAATAAAATGGAATTTATTTTAACGAATAATATCGATTTTGGCTATGGAGTTTCACAATATTCAGAGCTTCGATTACCGGAATTGATAGATTTGGTTGGTCAAGATCTTGTAACGGATGTGGCACGCATTGGTGATGAAATTATTAAACATCTTAATGAAATGGAACAGAAAATTTACGATATTTATGCATTGCATGACATATTTTTGAATCCGTACGAGCAAATGAAAAATATTGATACAATTGATCCACGATTGTTTTTATTGCAAATCCGGCAAATTGTTCGCATCTCAAAAGTTAATGTTAATCGTGTAAAACGTAACATTCCATACTATGAATTTTTTTTGGAATTACAAAATCAAACATTTACAAATGAAACGTTCTTTAAAAATGGTATTGAGCATTGTATTACCGAAACGAACAATTCATTAAATTTCTATAAGTTTTTAAATCAAGCATACGATTTACTATCAACGTATAAAAGTCAAGCAAGATTAAAAAATTACAATGCAGCTGATTTAATAAATCAAATTCAACCATACTTACCATCGGAATTCAGTGATGAATTATTGAAACAGTTTTTTGAATCAGAATTGAACAGCACAATTTATAATGGAATTGAAACGATAAACAAAAGTTCAGTCAAATTGAATGCATTAAGAAATTTATTCGAATTCACTTTGCCAAATGATAATAATTTAAATATAAAGTTTAAACCATTGATGAATGAAGATGATGATGATTATGATGATATTAATAATGATACACTAAGAGTCGTAGGGAATTTTGTAAAACTAAGTGATATTGTGAACATATCGTCATTTAATCTGGCAAAACGCATTGAAATTTATGCATTACAAACGATTTTCATTGATGCAACCATTAATATGACGGGTCAAACTGTTGATATGTCGATTATTGCACCATACTGGGAAATTATCGACAATCATCAAATAATTTTGAATGGTGTAGATGGAAAACCACCAACGAAATCTAAAGTTGATGATGGACAGTTAAATGGTGAGAGAGGATCAGATGGCGCTCCAGGCCTGCCAGGCTATTCGGCTAGTAATTTCTTTGGCATAACATTCCGTATATTCGGTAGCCGTCGATTTAATTTTGAAATTCAAGCAAACGGTGGAAATGGCGGCGCTGGACAAAATGGTGGAAATGGTATGAAATTGTTCTTTTTATTTTGGATTTCAATTTTTTGTTATTTTGGTGAATTGAAAAACTCAATTGAATGTGTGTCAAATGTCAATTTTATCGTAAGTTCTTTAAATTTACAGGTGCCAAAGGACAGGTTAAAAGCGATAAACACATTTACGATGGGTTTTATGAGGAACTCCGTGATCAACTTAATAAATGGATTGCTCAAGGATTTAATAATAATGAGATTCGAATTGATGCTGATCATAATATACCAGGTGGGAAGATTTTCTCCAATAATCAAGTTTATTGTAGTAGTATCCATAATTCCCGAATCTATGGTGAATCGAAGTAGTATGAAAACGTCGGTTTTAGGGCCATTTCTTAGTATTAGTGCACATGTACACACATACACACACAAACACACAAACACACACACACACACACACACAAACCGGTTTAAGCCACACACACTCTCTCTCTCTCTTTCTCTCTCTCTCTCTTTCTCTCTCTCTCCTCTCTCCTCTATCCTCTCTCTCTCTCTCTCTCACACACACACTCCTCTCTCTTTTTTTTGTTCTTTCACACGTGTACACACACACACACAATCTCATACCGGTTTTCGACCACACCCAGAAGAGGAAAACACTCTCTCTCTCTCTCTCTCTCTTTCTCTCTTTGTTTTCTTCCTTTCGCTATGTGCGCGCGCATATCAACATAGGCAACATAGGCATGAGCATTCACGAAATGCTTTGATTTTCAATTTTTCAGTACATTTCAGTACAAATGTAAATAAAAGATTTTGCTGGTACAGAGATTTCGATCTCGCGTCGGTTTAGTCAACTTGCTTACAAAACCGTCACTCTACCAGCACGGTCAAACTGTCCTAAGCAATATATATACTTTCAAATGGATTATATGCATTTTCAAGAATGTGATATATCTACCAGTTTGTTTTTTCAATTGTTGTTGTGTGAGTGATATTAAAAAACAAATACATATAAAGTATAGAGTAGAATGAAAGAAAAAAAAGAGAGCATTGTATATACTGTGCATATGCTGTGCTCTCTTTTTTTCTTTTCTAACTGATCATGATCAACCGTAACTGATATGGCAACGGACCTCTTTGCCATGTATTTTGTTGTTGGAATCGAAGTGAGTGTTTGATTGTTTTTATACATTCAAAGTAAAAAAAAACTATCAAGCTTTCCAAATGTAAACAGAAGATCCAAAATGCGTTAAGTCTTTTTCAATACAATGAATGGGAAATTTAATTCTAAGGGTCATATTGAATCTATGATAGTAAAGACAACAGATGAGAAACTTAATTTCAAAGCTCCTCATGAAAAATAATAATTATCAAACGAAATTTATTCTATTATATTTAGTTCTTGTAGTTGCGTAAAGTTGCTTATGATCAAAAATTATTTAAATGAGGAAAATAAGGTAAACAATTCTAGTTTTTTCTGTCAATATATATATTTTATTCCACAGTTGATTGTATATTTACACATTTCAATGTTACAATACTGATCAATATTAATGATATGATTATTAAAAAGGACAAAAAAAATATAATATAAATTGCTTCTTCAATTTGGTTATCCTTTACTTCCATTGAAGCACCTGTTGAAGTATTCGTTGCAGTAACCATTAAAAAAGTCGATAAATTGAAAAAATGTGTTTTTTTTGTTTGTATTTAAACTTTTGGCCTGTACTGTAAATTGACGAAAAAATGGCCCAAAGCAATAAAGTTTTGATATATTTTGATAACGAAGAGGATTTAGTTGTTGAAAATACAAATGAACTTTGTAAAAATCTTAGCTCGAGCGAAGAGTTAAACAATTGTTTTGAAATTGCTTCGAAATATGCTCTATCCAAATTGAAGTCGGTTTCAACGCGTCGGCTACGTGAAAACCACCTGAAAGAGCTCGTTACATATATAAATCCGATAGAAAAAGCAATTTCTGTGAAGTGGAAAACAAAACGTCGACTAGATATGGATTTGCCAGCTCATATACTTGTTCCAACGACCATTTTTTATGTGCCAATCGGTGAAACTCCCGAATCAGTTTTTGCACAACCACTCTTTGTTGACACTTATTTATCACACAATGAGAGCCACACATGTGTTTCCGGAATTTACAAATATTTTTGCTGTGGTACTAGCTACAAATTATTCGATATATTCCGGCATCCAAACGTTGTTCAAATCCGAATCGGAATGGAGCGAGATTTCCAGCCCATTAAAGACAAAAACCGGCACACATAAACTGATGCTCGTGTATTTTCAAATAGCTAACTTGCCGGTAACAGTTTCTTCGAAGCTTGACAATATATTTCTGGTTGCTTTGGCTAAAACAGAAGATTTGAAACAAGATGATGCATATTTTGACAACATCGCTCAGTTAATTTTAAAAGACCTAAAACAACTGGAATCAATCGGATTTCGAGTGAAAGCTAAAGAAAGTGATTTTATTTTGAGGGCAGCTCTAACCAACTTTTGCTTTGATAATTTGGGTGGCTGTACTGTTCTCGGAATGCCTGAAAACTTCAATCATGACTACTACTGTCGAATTTGTGAGTGCAAAAAGAGTTAATGTCAAACTTTAGAGCAAGAGCTTGAGAGTAAGATCAGATCGAAAGATGAATATTTATCGTATTTCATTGAGAGAGATAGAGACGATGAAACTGACATCTTGACTACAAAGGGTTTCAATAAATATTGTGTGTTCAACGACGAAAATCATAATATGTTTGACAATTTATATGCTGATGTAATGCACGATGTTTTTGAAGGCCTAGTACCAACATTCATTGAAAAATTTTTCGACTATTGTTCTACAAAAAAATCATTAGCAAAACAAAAGTCGTTCAGCTGGTTCGTTATTTTAACTATTGTGTGAAACATAAACAAACTTGGCCGTCTCTAGTGAAATTCACCAAAGCCAAATTGAATCAAAGTGCAAGTCAATGTCACACCCTTATGGTATATTTACCATTCATATTCTACGAGTATCGTAACGAACTGAAAAATGTCTGGCTGGTGATGGAGTCACTTTTATCTTGCATGCAAATAGTTTGCTCCAGTGAGATTAGAGAAATTGACATTCAAAGATTGGAACAGCATTCAAAAAAACATTGGGCTGGCATGAAAAATATCTTCAAAATGAATCTCAAACCCAAACAACACATTTTCACACATTATGCAAGAATAATTCGCAAACAAGGACCTATCATTGGCAGCTCGATGATGCGTATGGAAGCAAAACATCGTTTTTTTCACAGATGCAGCAAAAAGAACTCGAAATTTTGAAAACATTGGAAAAACGCTGGCTGAACATCATCAATTGTATATGGCATCGTGAATTTTTTCCCACTTTTCTGCCTGCTCTATCGCATTGCGTTTCTCATCATTTTGCCTAATGGCTATTTAATCGACAATATTGAATCAAATCGAATTGACATATCATTTGAAAATAAAATATGAAACAATCGATTGCCTGAAATTATTTTTCTTTCATTTTAGAACATCAGAAAAACGAATGTCGCAACGCCCAATGCCCAGATTTGTTGTCTATATTTTAAAGAAAAAAAATCTTTTGACTAGTGGGATTCGAACTCGAAACCACTGTATTCCAACAAAAGACCAATGTTCCAACCGCTGGGCTACATCGATCTTTACTAACTATATGAAAAAGGTTGGTACATATGCGTTTCTGTTTTCATATTTTCGTTTCGACACATGTGTAAATTCATATGGCAACGAAGATGCTTGGCGTGTATTTTGTTGTTGGAAATCGTTCTGTGTATGCCATTGTATTTTTCTATGATCTTTCGAACGAAGTAAAAAAAACTACTGAGCTTTCAAAATGTAAACGAACGATCTTATATGTGTTCGAGTACTTTCTTGTTTGGATTTCATTTTAAAGAATTCTAACAATACTGTTTTATGAAATTTTATAGCTGTATTATGTATTTTTGCAAAAGGTTTTTTAGTCAAAACAAAATTATTGTATGAAATGAAATGCGTAAACGTATTGCTAACTGATATTATTCATACCAATCTTTCGTTAGTCAATTGAGAGACGATTTCATTTGCTCTTCCAAAAAAATATTCACTTGATCGCTTTAAGTGTTCTGTTGTTCGTTTTTTTTTTGTGAAAATATCTATTATACAAAATGACTGTTCGTTCCGATTTTAATGAAACCGGAAAATGAAACATTGTAGTAAGTGTGGTTAAACTTACACAGAAATGGCGCAACGATAAAAACTATCTGCATTTTTTCTAAATATGTATTTTATTAATGTTTTTTTGTTTGTCTCAGATGATTTTAAGGAATTCACCGGCAAACATATTTCTCCATCTTTCAACGATGCAGCAAAGGATCGGCCGCATCACGCCACATTCGGAATTAAAGCAATCACATTATTCCGCTTGAATTTCTTGAAACGCGACAATGTATTTTCTTGTTTGGATTTCATTTTGAGTGCTTGAGAGTGTGAATCGAATAAGAAATTTGCTTATTTTCCTTGAACAAATAATTTCTAAAATGTTTACTATCGAATGTTTACATAAATCATAAAAAACAATGTTGTCACCAATTCAGTTAGAAATAAGTTTTTTATTTGTATGCATAATTTTCATTTATTAACATAATCTTCCTTTTTGCCAAAAAGTTTATGATGAATTTTTAAAAATCCTTGCAATCCATCATCAATTATTCCAGGGATAAAATCTTGCACATTGCTCCAGGCCTGTTGTGTGAAAAAAGAAACAAAATTCCGAACAAAATAAAATCATTTGCTTAAATCACTCAGCAATGACAATATGATATATGCATTACAAAGAAAATCTTTTATTTTCAACGAAATTCAATGATAAAAGAGGGAAAAAAGTAAAATAAAGTAACAATGCTAGAAAAATTCTATAAATAATTTAATTTCTTAACAAAATTTTTTGATTTGGACGCCTGAAATTTTTATTTAATTATCAATCATGTAAAACATACATCAAACTAAAGAAAGCAACAGCAACAGCCATGCAACAACAATTATTATTATCAACATCCATGCAACCATGACGCATTCAAATTTATTTTTAATTTAAAAAAAAGCAACATCAACTGAAACAACAACTTCAATTTTACCAAATTTCAATTGAGAAAAAGCTGACATGATTTGATGATTTCATAAAACCAAACCAAAAATTTTATGATAAAAACTATGAATAGATCAAAGTCAGGCAGTAACGAAAAAATGCGTTAATAACGCGCATTATTTGTAGCGAATTATTTATTTGCATTACAAAATTTATTGCGGTACTTTTTGCGTTATTTAGCGGTAATTGTAGCGAGTAACGCAGGATTAGTCAAAATATGTAGCGTAAGTAAACAATGCAAATTATTTGTGTAGTGCGAGTGGAACGAAAAACATGTAAACATATAGTTGTCACGTTCACTCATCATGTTTGCATGGTTTTCGTTCCACTCGCACTACACAAATAATTTGCATTGTTTACTTACGCTACATTTTTTGACTAATCCTGCGTTACTCGCTACAATTACCGCTAAATAACGCAAAAAGTAACGCACGGAATTACTTTTTGCGTTATTTAGTTGTAATTGTAGCGAGTAATGCAAATTAGTAATTTGCCTGACTCTGGAATAGATATATGGGTACAAAAAGGAAAAGGCCCCACAATACCGTATCACCAGGCAACTTAAATGCAAGTCCAAGAAAACCTATGACAAATGCTGCTATTATTGCAATAATGACGTGTATTTCCCATTGGAGACATACCTTCCAAATCGAAATTTTTGTATCGCGTTTCATGATTATTAATTTCTCCAGTCTCGCTAAATCTTGTCTCATCGTCGCTAAATCTTCGATTATCTGAATTGTGGCTCCAGCCACTGTAGAAATATCACTGAGTTCACACAATTGACCTTTTTCAGCTATTTTTTTTAGATTTTCATTGTATTTGGTTGCAACCTCCGATATGCTCATTGAAATTCCAACATGTTTGGCTCGAATATCACGATCAATTGCATTATCAACTATTAACTGTTCGTTCTTTTGATCAAATTTACCGTGAATAATATCTGTTGTATATACAAGAAGAATGAAAATTGTTTCAAAACAATATTGTAAATACCTAATTATATTGTCTGCTGTTATTCTGTAATAAGTGTGTGTTTATCGCAACATTGAATAATGTCATAAATATTCAATACAAACCTTTATCAATCAAATCGCTGACGAAATCTTCAAGTTCACTTTTGCTACGTAATTCTAATTGTTCGAGCAAATCTCCATATGGAATACATTTATCAGTATTGGCCATTGTGACAACTGTGAGTTGTTTAAGTTTCTTTTTCATCCCATCAGTCAGTTCGATGAATGAACTTTTTTTTTCTAAGTACTCTTTGTATGTGCCATAAGAAAACAACTTCAACGTGTTCAAATAGTCGCAATGTGGTGTGTTTTCCAGCTGAAAATAAAAGACCAAATCATATCAAGTTGTTTGTAATAGTTTAACTTCTTGTATGTACTACCTTTTGTATGTCTGATTTTGCCAATATTTCCGAAAATTTAAAAATGCCAGGTGCTTCAAGTACTTTGTTGATTAATTGAACTTCATAGATCGAATATGGAAAGAAATAATTCATAAATAGTAAAAAAATAAATAAATCTCGACACTCAACATTTTAATACCTGCAGAACCTATAACTATCTCTTCCAATTGTTTTTTTGCATCGGCCGTTGCCATTGTTTCTAATATTAACACAATTCAACAACACGTACGACAGCACGAAAAAAAAAGAAGACTTGATAAGGAACAAATCACAAAAAAGTGTTTGTTGTGATCTAACACCGATGATGAAGATGATGATCAATGAAATAAAAGGGCCTTCACATCCACAATGAGCTTCTTATGTTTGTTTTATGTTCGTTGATTGAATGAATAACAAAAACGGGGGAGGAAAAATGTGTTCACATGTATTTGTTTTCAGGATCACTTGTTTTGTTTGTATATGTTTTTCTTCTCTTTTTTTGTTTATAATCAAATGAATAACTTTGTTTTTTTAACAGTTCCAATGTTCAACTAATACTTTGTTTTTCGTAGTTTGTGTTCATATGCAGTTGACATCAATTTTTGTACATAAATTATTTCGTCGAACAGATATTTTAGTTGCTGTTGATTAATGTTTTTTTTCTTTACTCTTTTCTTTAATTTTATTTTCCTTCTTTTTTGATGCGAGTATAGAGAGATTCAGTTAACTTTGTCGATAAGTCTTTTGGTCTAGAAATGTGTGTAAATATATGTTTAGGTTTAACAGGCATCTCCTGCAAAGAGAAAAAAAAATAACAAACAAAAAACAGTTAGTTTTGTTTAGTTAGTAAAAGAAAAAGTGTGGTTAAAGTAGTGAATACATCATTTTGGCACTACAAAGACATGCAATTTGATAAAGAAATCTGAAAGACTTGCAACACAATCATTTCCTTTAATAAAATGTGTCAAATTAATTTTTTTAAAAACAGTGAATACCAATGTATTCTGAATTTTTCTTTATGAAAACGACATTTGGTTGGTCAATTTTTCAATGGAATTTCTGCATATAAATCGAACTCTATTTTTGGAATCGAAAGAAATGGTATATTGATTGATCGAAAAGTTTTTTTTCCTATAATCACAAGAATGACGAGAAACTGATAAAAATCATATTCTCCTTTGAATATGAATGCTATAAACACAAAGAAACTTTTCAAATAAGAATATCAAAAAGAAGGTACAAGGAAGGTAGAAGGAAGAACAAATGCAACTTTGTTAGAATATTATAAATTTTCAAATTTGCTATTTCAATCAATCCAAACTTTATTGTCGCTCACTTTTTTTATTCAATAATTTAAATATACGATTGGTTTCGTTTAATATTCATTCAGTTTGTTTCGTTTGTTTAAACAACAAAAAAAAAAAAATTCTTTTCCTGGTGATTTGTTCTCGTTTGAAATTGACAGAAGAAAAGGAAAAAGAATGAGATTGTGACGCCGTTTGCTATTGAAAATACATCTACGTCGTCGCCGACACTCAACTTATGCACTTAATGTGGATTAGAATGAAATTGAATCGTATCGAATTGAAAATGCGGAAACAATTGGCATTACAGAACATTTCTTCGTTTCTATGAAGAGAAAATGCAACTATATCGAACTATTAACTCATTTGAAACATTTGTTTTTTCTTTTGCACAAGTAGATGCAGCGTGTTATTTCACAGTGTGCGATTATAAAAAAGAATATCTTTTTTTTTACTTTGATATTCTCTACTTTTTACTTCAACACCACGAAATGAAAAACTGAACGATGTCGATTCAAGGTTAGAACTGCTGCGATTACCGTAACAATACATACAAACAATGAATACACACAGTTACAGTACATAGGCATACAAATCATGGTTCACATAGGCAAAATGCTTATGTATGGAATGATGAACAAAATATTTGAATATGTTGGTAACAGTGGAGAAATATAGATGACTTTGGTGCATATAATGGTCGATTCACATCATCAAATGTGCTACTAACACACTCATATCGAGCAATGTGTCATGTGCTAGCATTTGTAATTGTTTAACAAAGAGAGAGAGCACGCAGTATCAGTTACGGTTGATCATGATCAGTTAGAAAAGAAAAAAAGAGAGCACAGCATATGCACAGTATATACAATGCTCTCTTTTTTTCTTTCATTCTACTCTATACTTTATATGTATTTGTTTTTTAATATCACTCACACAACAACAATTGAAAAAACAAACTGGTAGATATATCACATTCTTGAAAATGCATATAATCCATTTGAAAGTATATATATTGCTTAGGACAGTTTGACCGTGCTGGTAGAGTGACGGTTTTGTAAGCAAGTTGACTAAACCGACGCGAGATCGAAATCTCTGTACCAGCAAAATCTTTTATTTACATTTGTACTGAAATGTACTGAAAAATTGAAAATCAAAGCATTTCGTGAATGCTCATGCCTATGTTGCCTATGTTGATATGCGCGCGCACATAGCGAAAGGAAGAAAACAAAGAGAGAAAGAGAGAGAGAGAGAGAGAGAGAGAGAGAGAGAGAGAGTGTTTTCCTCTTCTGGGTGTGGTCGAAAACCGGTATGAGATTGTGTGTGTGTGTGTAAACGTGTGAAAGAACAAAAAAAAAGAGAGAGGAGTGTGTGTGTGAGAGAGAGAGAGAGAGAGGGAGAGAGGAGAGAGGAGAGAGGAGAGAGGAGAGAGGAGAGAGGAGAGAGGAGAGAGGAGAGAGAGAGAGAGAGAGAGAGAGAGAGAGAGAGAGAGAGAGAGAGAGAGAGAGAGTGTGTGTGTGGCTTAAACCGGTTTGTGTGTGTGTGTGTGTGTGTCATGCCCCTCCTTTGGTGTGTGTGTGTGTGTGTGTGTTTTTCCTTGTGTGTGTGTGTGTGTCATGCCCCTCCTTTGTGTGTGTGTGTGTGTGTGTGTGTGTTTCATGCCCCTCCTTTATGTGTGTGTGTGTGTGTGTGTGTGTGTGTGTGTGTGTGTGTGTGTGTGTGTGTGTGTGTGTGTGTGTGTGTGTGTGTGTGTGTGTGTGTGTGTGTGTGTGTGTGTGTGTGTGTTTGTGTGTGTATGTTTTGTGTGTGTATGTGTGTACATGTGCACTAATACTAAGAAATGGCCCTAAAACCGACTTTTTCATACTACTAATCGAGAATAGCGGGACGAAAAAAATTTAAATATTGAAAAAAAAAAAAAATTTCCAGGTACCGATCAATGTGTAAAAAGTCTTACATACACATATGTTCCAAAGCAATGCAATTTGACTCGTAGTGGTGATGGGGGTGATGGCGGTGCTGGTGGATTAGGAGGCTTTGGTGGCGATATAACAATTCTTGCGCTCGCAGAGACACCACGCATTATGATTTCAGCAAAAAATGGAGAAAATGGTACAATTGGTTATGGTGGCATTGGGGGACCAAAAGTGACTGGAGATGCATTCAAAGTTGGACTTGAAGTAGATTGTCAATTGGAGTGAGTATTTTAATTTATTAATTGTTTTTTTCATTGTAAAATCGCTTAATTTATTCCATTGCGTTAAATTTATTAAATGCAAAATCGACTTTTCAGTTCAGCTGAATGGATAAGTTTCAAATTAAACAAAACATCAGAGACACATTTTGAAGCAGGTAAAAATGGACAAAATGGATCCAACATGAATGGACAAATAACACCATCAAGAGTATTAAACGAAGATAAAAGTCAATTGGTTAATCGTTTCAAACATATTGTAAAAGAGCATATGATTGACAGCGTCATAGAATCAAAATTAAGAGATATTTTCCTTCGATTAGATAATGATTTTCGAATTGAATCTTTGTATAACATTAATGATTTGGTCAAAGAGTTTAAAACATTGGAACAAGAATATCTAGAATATGGTAATGAAATTCCATTTGGTCCATTCTTCGAAGCATTTCTTAAACGAATAATTTTACGTTCAGAATATATCGGAAAACCGTGGGAGAAAAAATTATTAAGCTATTTATATACAGCAACACTAAGCAAAATTGCGAATATTAATAATAATACGGATGAAGGTTTGATAATTGGCCTAAAAAATTATATGACATTGGCCGAAGAAAATATTCGAAAATTGAACGAGACAAATGAACAAGCAGAAGTGGTGAGAAATCGATACAATTATGAGAAAATGTTAAGAGAAAAATTCCAAATGGAAAATCATTTCATTGAAACAAAAGTATGTCACGACATAATTGCTTACTATAATGAATCGCAAGCGAGATTGAAATCGGAAATAACGGAAATCGTTGATCGTTTAAATCCACTTCCAGATAATATTAAAGGAAATAGTAAGCGAAGAAAATTACTTCGAGCATTAATGTTAAGAACAATGCTATCGGCATTCATGTATGTTGGCGATTCAACAGCATATCTTGCATCAGTTGGTGAAGCATTTAGCGAAGTATGCGGCAATGAATTACTTATTCCCATTGACATAACAATGAATCAAATAAATCCTGTCAAAAACGCGGATACTTCTAATCTAAAACGTGTATGCAAACTATCTAGAAAATTATTCAACGAACGAACGCAATTCAAGTATCAATTACTTGATATGCAATTTGCTGAATTTATTACATTGTTTGGTAATGATAAAACATCCGAATCACTTGATATAACAGATGATTTAAAAATCATGAAAAGTATATTTGATGATGGTCATCAGCCACATTGCATAAATGATCCAAGACAAGTGAAAGATGCGCGTGATAATGTTCAGCGTTATTTCAATATTAAAAAGAAGAAATTGAGTAAAAAATATCCACAAGATAGGGAAATTATGAAAAAAATCGATTTTGCCATAAAAACATTTCGTTTGTCATTAATGCCAAACTTTAGTTATAAAGAAATTAAAAACGATTCAACAAAAATTGAGAAAATTTCAATTGCATATGAACAATTGAGTAATCCAATCAAAACGTTACAGAAAATCGAAGAAGAAATTTACAATGTATTAGTACCAACGGTAACATGCGTGGAATTTGAATTGAAACGATATTTTCGCAGTAATCCACTTATTGAGCTTGATATACATAATTGTTATGTACAAAATAAACTGAACGATGTAAAACGAATGGTACAAAAAATGACAAATACATTCAGTGTGAATGGTGAATATTTGCATGGTATTGGTCGTCTTGAAGAAGCTCTATCAACATTGATTAATGCATACGATCGCATCGATATACTACATAACAATACAAAATTGGCTGCTTCGATTGATTATACACGTTCCAAGATACAACCAAATATAACATTAAACAATGAGTCAAGCGGATATGTAACATATTTAAGTGATGCAATTACATCGAACCTTGTTCGAGGACAATATGAAATGACATTTAATGCGTACAAAAATTCACATTTCCCATATGCACATTTTACATTGAAACAATTTGGACCAAAGCGATTGGAATCCATCAAAGATGTTAATTCACTCGTATCGCAAGCAATTTCTGATATTTCTAAAATGATAGAAAACAATACATTGGCAGAGGATACGGTTTTGCAAATGTCTGGCAAACAAATCAAAAGAGACAAACAATTCCAACCAACGCATTCGGTCCCATTTTTCGTTTGGAAGTATGATGAATATAAAAACGATATAATTGATTTGTTGTCAGAGCGTGAAGTATTTTTCAAATCTAATCATAATGGTCTCAATCAAAATGCAATTAAATTTACTGAGATTGCTATCTATTTCAAATTTGAAAGTCCAACGCTTCAAAAATTTTTCAATTACGATTTAAGTAAATTTACATTTAATATTAAAATCATCGACAATAATTATTATCGATGCAATAGAAAATACTATTACATTCCTACTCAGAAAAATCTTCGAATAATATATAAACCATCGGAGGATGGAAAATCGCAAACCGGATTGAATAAAATGTATAGGCAAATCAAATCTGAATCATATACACTTGGTCCGTATGCAATGTTTAGCATTAAATTAGAAGGAACAGATGATTCAGTTGATTTAATGCATTACAAAGATGAAAAAATTGATTTGCAATTAGTCGGTCGTGGAGAGTACTTAGGCACCGGAGCCAGATACATTGAAGAGATCTGCAATCAACAAGTGGATAAACTTTATCATTTTGAAGATGTTGTAATGGATTTCGAGGAGCAGCAATCAAATGAAAATTCAGCAATCTTGAAACCAATTGAAGAAATTCCAGACATTGAATTCTTTGAACAAAATTAACCAAAGATTTTATTTTTATGATTCTTTGATCATTTTCTCTTTCTGATATCAAAATAATGTCAAATAGTCTAGAGGGAAGACACTCATTAGCATATTAGGGAATAGTAGAAAAAGTAGAACTTATTAGGAACTCTGAGTACACATGTTATATGAAAATATTAGAAATAGTAGAAAAATAGTAGACGATAGTAGAAAACCATGTCTTCCCCCTAGCAAATAGTTGTATAAAATAGCTCCATTTTCGAAAATGTCTATAGGGTCCATAGTTAGATAAATTGTTTGTATTTAAATCTTAAGTTAGAGACATACAACGAAAACAATTATTTCTTTTCAATAAAAATTGAAGATTAATGAAAAAAGTTTGAAAATTATTTGATTTGAAACTCCAATAAATTAAAATGTTGAAAATTACTGAATCACATCGTTTTAATTAACTTTAATTCGTTCTTCTTTTTTAATTAATTCTAAAGCTTCGATCATTAATGGAGTTTTTTTCAGATGAGAAGCGTAAAGCAAAACCAAACGACATTAAAGAAGGTGATGAACTATGGCTGAAGAAAGTTACGAAAGCGATTGAGAATAAAGAGTTTAGTTTATGTTTGACGAGCAAAAAACACGGTCATTGTTATTCATCCGATATTACATGCACAAACACAAATTGTGCGGCAAATCGTTGATTATTTTGACGTTCGGTGGTCAATTTCTCTCACACTACATGTCTCTGTAATTGTAGTAAAACCATACGAAAAAAATTCAAATACTGATCTTGAAATAATATAAAAAACCTATGGCGTTCATTTCCAAATTATACAAAGCATTAGCTTCTTTGATTGTTAGCATCTTGTATCTTGTGGGAAGAAGAACTTTTGTGCCATTTTCAGAAATGTATTCTTTCACGTCTTTGAAGTTTGGTGATGATTGAGATATATCGTGTCATTCATAGAATCGACCAATATTTGCGCATAGTTCTAATATATATATATCTGCGCATTACTTTTGCGAGGAGTTGGAATTTTGGTTTCAATTGGAACGATATTTATTTGTTAGTTTTGGCTTAAATCTCGCAACACTTTTGTCAACACAGCTCTCTTTTTACCAGGAGATTTTGGAAGTGATTTATTTACTTTTGATGCTGCCTTTCCTAGTGTTGCTGAATTATTATACGATTTTTTAGTGGTTTGATTTTTGTTTTCTTGCTCCAAATTTGCTTTAGACGATGCTCTTTTTTTTTCTCTGTGTTTTCTTACGTATTCACGGCCTTCTTCGCGCTGCTTTTTCACAATTGATTGCAACTGTGCAATGGACATTTGGTCTGTTTCTATCTTTCGTCTCTCTCTACGATTTCGCTGCTCTTCAGCCTTTTGTTTTTGAGTTGATTTTAGTTTATCAAGATAATTTCGATTTTTCTGAGCTTCACTCAGCTTCACCTGTGAATTTAATGCGAATCAATAAAAAAAAATTAACTGTGGAAAAAAAGACTGGAAGAGAGTAGAATAATGATAATTTTTTGGAATCAACTATTTTCATCTTGAAAGTACTCAATTTATATCAGAAAAAAATTTGATTTGCAAATATTTTAGGTCCTTTTTTATTTGAGCAAAAAACAATTTTGAAAAAAATACTGGAACCTTACATCGATATCTGCGACCCATTTCAAAGCCACCAAACAAGGAAAGGAAAAATACTTTTTGATATTAATCAAATTTATTCAGATAAATTTAGACCTTATATAATATTCCAATCCAAAAAACGGTAAAAAAAATTGGGTGGCCCAGAAACCCTCTCCAGGGACTTTTTTTGAAATTTGGCGCCCTGAGGCAAAATTTTCGCAGCGCCCATAATATTTGATTTTCGTACAAGTTAAATAATTTTTTCATAATATTTTATTTTCGTAGGTTAAATAATTTTTATTTATTTAAATAATATACATTAGTAATGAAATATTTAACGATAAAGAACAAACATTACATTGTACCAAATTTTCTTGCTTTATCATTAGCAAATTCTGTAATTACATCATCATAATTAATATTTTTGGCCAAATCTTTTTCAATTGATATTATCGCTAAGTTACTTAAACGATCCTGACCCATTGTGTTTCGTAAGTAGGTTTTAATGAGTTTTAGCTTAGAAAATGATCTTTCACCGGTAGCAACACTGACTGGAATAGTCAATAAAATGCGATAAACAATAATTGTATTTGGAAGCATGTTTTCTAAATGATTTTTTGTAATCAAATTTAAAATGTCAATAACGTGAATAATTGGTTTATTTTCTTTTACCAATCGACCCAGAATTCTTAGCTCGTTGAACAGTTCATTGGAATCAATATCAGATATTTCACCTATTTTCAGAGCATTTTCAAGTTTTTTGCATGAAATGATTAGTTGTCCATTCTCATATCGTTCTTCAAGTTGATCGAATTCGTATAAAAATGAATATAATTCATTATGCGATGATAAAACAGCAAATCGTTCAGCGATTGACTCTTTGGCGGTATCAATCATAAACTGGAAAAAATTAATTTTGAATGACTCTTCTTCACTGATTATAATGCGTTTTCTTCCACGTCTGGGTGTTTCAAATGTTGCTGGAATTTCATTTTCTTCGGCAATCAAAAGAGCATCTTGGAATGCTTTATCATATCCATTCAACTTGTATGAATCTAAAAATTCATTCAGGTCTCGCAATAAAATGATTGCACTGGCTAAATTTGATTCAACATTTTGCAACGATTTTGACACACGTTCAAACTGTTCTAAGATATCTTTCCAAATGCAAATAGAACAAATAAATTTAAAGTCAATGCGATTTGCAATTATTTCAGCAGTGTATCGATTATGTTGATCAAAAGAGTCACCTTCATAAATCTCTTCGAGGGCATTTAAAATTTTGTTCAAGTTTCTGTGCAACGGTTTTATTGCATTATATCGGGCTGACCAGCGAGTTGTGCTTAATGGTTTTGGTTTAAGATCATTAAATAAAAAACAGTGTCTTTTCACCACATCCCAGCGACTAGTTGAACCGGAAAAAAATGTAAATATTTCTTGAACAAATGAAAAAAATGCATTTATATCGGCAGACGCAGATGCGGTATCGTTGAGGTTCAAATTCAGTGAATGATTGCTGCATGGAATATATGTGGCCAGTGGATTTAAATCCAAAATACGTTTCTGCACGCCTTTATATTTAGCTGACATATTCGCACCAAGATCGTATCCTTGACCACGCATATTGGCAATATCAAGCCCATATTTATTGAGTTTTTCAACTGCAACATTAGTCATTCCTTTGATTGGAAAAAACATCTCTTATTTTTCTATTGTAAAAAGAAAAAAAAATGTAGCACTGAGTGAGACTCGAACTTGAAACAGTTCGTATACAAATACAAATCTCAATCGACTAGACATACTCGCGCTCTTTGTACGTTTGCATATCACAAGAGTTATAGAATTTTTTTTCTGGATGAATTATCATTACCATATTTTGAATTGTACATGAAACGCTCGCGCCCTGAAACATTTGCTTCATTTGTCTCTAGGCACGAAAGTCCCTGACCCTCTCAACAAATACAAAATCATTCGCAAAAAAAGAGAAAATATAAAAATATTCCCAAAATATACAAAGAATTCCCCAAAATATACAAAAAATTCCCTAAAATATACAAAAAAAAAAAAAAAATTAAAAATACAAACAAAACCTCCCCAAATTATCACCAATACCAGTAGTATAGCTATGGCGGTTTCATCCATTTTTCTATGTATTAGTGTACACATACACACATACACACATACACACATACACACACACAAGTCTCTGTGTGTTAACATAAAGGAGGGGCATACATCTAGCAAAAGTGAATGGTTCTCTCTCTTTCTCTCTCATTCTCTCTCTCTCTCACACATCTCTTTTCGAGAGCAATGACAAAACACATCCGAATGCTATGCACAATCAGATGCAATTGAAACATTATTCATATCCGATATGTTTAGTTTCAAAATCATTGTGCGGACATGTGGCAATTGTTTTCGAAACAAAAAATATCAAAATAAAAGTTGTAATTTTCATTTTGAATTTTATTTTTCAATGATTTCACTTCAGCTTCAGTTTAAGAACTGATTGAATTGCTGCACTGTGCATGGTATTTATTCATTTCAATGCTTCTTAACACAATTTGTTTTTTTTTTAGTAAATTAAGATTTTTGGCTCGTTTTATATTGTACAAGTATTGGAACATCCCGAAACGTTATCTCCCAGATATTAAAGTAAATAGAAACAACAGCTATGTCGGTGATTATCTGTTTTTTCACGGAAAGTCCAAACAAAATGTAAACAACATAATCAGCGTTTGTTATAAAACACCAACAGTAATCAACATACTACTCATGAGACAAATTAAAAAGATCTAAAGAAATCCATTGATTTTCAATTTAAAATGAAAAATGTAATCAAAAAAAATGACAAAAACGCACTTTGCAAATCACAATTTGACAATATGAATCAAAGTGTTTGATGACGTTTGTCCCATAAATTTGGCAATTCATTGAATTTAGAGGTAATTTAAGTTTCTTGAAAAATGTCTTTAAGTTCCCAGAAATATTTGATTAGTTAACCTCATTTGACCCCATTCATTGGAAAACTTCTGGAATATTTAGAATATCAAATTATCGGAAATGATGTCATAATAACACCAAATCTGAAATAAAGTATTTGTTAGAATGGACAATTGTATTTGAAATGTTGAATAATTTTTATTGAATAAAATGGTTAATAAATTAACACTAATTTGAGCTATTGCTCATAAATTATTTTCTATATATACTGTGCTCTCTTTTTTAGTTTTTCAATTGTTGTTATCAAACAAATACATATAAAGTATAGAGTAGTCTGAAAGAAAAAAAAGAGAGCACTGTATATGCAAAGTATGTACAATGCTCTCTTTTTTTCTTTTAGTCTACTCTATACTTTATATGTATTTGTTTGATAACAACAATTGAAAAACTGTGTGATGCATACATCACATATGAATAATGTTTCAGTTGCATCTGATTGTGCATAGCATTCGGATGTGTTTTGTCATTGCTCTCGAAAAAAGATGTGTGAGAGAGAGAGAGAGAATGAGAGAGAAAGAGAGAGAACCATTCACTTTTGCTAGATGTATGCCCCTCCTTTATGTTAACACACAGAGACTTGTGTGTGTGTATGTGTGTATGTGTGTGTGTGTATGTGTACACTAATGCATAGAAAAATGGATGAAACCGCCATAGCTATACTACTAATACCTCCCCAAAATAATACTAAAACAAACACAAAAAGGCATTAAAACCTACCCAAAGTAACACCTAAACCTACATAAAAAACAATATTCTTCCCAAAAACAACAAATATCTCCCCAATCATTTGCCTCGGCCGTTTCAACAAATACTTGAAGATTTGAATAATTTGTTATTCTCTCAGCATCGGTTAAAATAGTATACATTTTCATATTTATATTTGACTCTTTGGTATATGTAAATGGGACAACAAGAACATTAAAACACAGAATTTATAATATATCACTTTCGTGAATCTCTAACGGCCGTTCATCTTCACTTTCATGTTCAATCAAATCATGTTTCATTTTCAATCAAATCTCCCAAAAAAAACATACAAAAACAATCGTATTTAAGTGAAATATTTTTTTGGTTAAGTTTATTTATCCATTTCATAATAAAGAAATGTTCATTAGATTCAGTAAATTTTTTTATTTTCTCGGTAGCGTTCAGCTGTAACCGTTTCATCAAGTTTTAGTAGCTCATAATAAACGACACCTTCCTCATCCCACCAAATGCACAGCATAACCTTCTGGCAATGAATATCACGCTTTGACAGTGAAGGTCCTGGTTGGCCTGGGTCTACATACGCTGCCTTACGTTTGGGGTTATCGTAATAGACCCATTTTTCATCGCCAGTAACTATGTTTTTTGTGCTCAGCAAAATGTTTTTTGCATGTTTCAATTCGTGCTCTGAGTTGATTTTCGTTCAATTGATGTGGCACCCATTTTCCCAGTTTTCAGATCTTTCCCATTCCATGTAAATGTCTAGAAATGGTTGCTTGGTCAACTTTTAACGCCATTGCGTTCCAAGTTCTTGTTACGTTTGACATAGATCTTCATCGAGTAATGCTTGCAATTCGGTTTCTTCCACCTGTCCGTTCCTTGTCTTCAGTGTGAAAATCACCACTTTTAAATCGTCGAAACCAGTATTCACAAGTTGAACTCGATGGAACATGTTTCCCGTAAGCCTCACACAACATTCGATGACTTTCTGCTGCACTTTTCTTCAAATGAAAACAAAAAACTAATGATTCTCGCAAATTTCGTTTTGTAGGAATAAAAGTTGGCATTTTTTGAGCACAAAAAAAATATGTTATTTTCACATCGACAAAATGACACATATATGTGTATACTGATTAGTAAAGCAAATTGATGACACCTCAATATGAAGGTGGTTACAGTATGGCCAGATGCGTCACAGTGTAAGTTACGCTATCTGGTTGTCATTCTTTAAAATTCTTGCATAGCTTTTGGTTCTTCTGCGTACGGATTTTTTTTGTTTAATTTTTAATTAAATTGAGATTTGATCAGATTTTCATACCGGCCGGTGATTATCACATTTCATGTTTCGTTGAAATAATATTACAATTATAATTCTTTCATAATCATAATGCAATTATTTTTTTATATAATTAGGAATTGGTCATATTTATAAACCGGCCGGTGATCACATTTTCATTTTTAATTGTATTTTAAATAAAGTTTAATGTTTTTTGATAGTATAAGCGCTTTTGTCCAGAGCGTTTGTAATTTAAGTCAAAAACAGTGAAGGCACTAAATTAACATAAAAAAAAGTTGATTACAAAAGAAAAAGGAATCAACCGTAATGCCAATATTTGAAACAACGAATACGAATAACTCGAATTCCAAATACAAGCGTACTTTGAATGCTTGATTTGGATACGAAACATTCAATTTCAATCTGATTACATCATGAACATTTCCACCAAAATTCGGATTGAATGATACGTTGAAATTGCTCAAGCGATAACGCTTATTTATGATCGCTTTGTTTGGACTGATTTGTGCGACGAAGATATTTTGTTGTTCTTCGTTCGCAATAACAATGTTGACACAATTACGGGAAAATGTCGATATAATGATGCGCCGGTTTTGTTTAAATAATAACGCATCATTATTAAAATCGAAAAGAAAACGTTCCGAGATTTCTTTTTGCACTGAGTTATCGTTCAAATAGATTCCACTGATGTTGGCAAATCCAATTTCCACGCGCAAATTACTTACAAAAATTCGTTCGGACGCAGATAGTAAATGTGAGACATACAACTGGTTGTCACACCATTCCTTATGTGAATTTTCATTTGCACAAACATTTCTGCAAACAACACAGCGCGAAAATCGTTGTGGTTGATCGCAATTTGTAGAAATATGCAGGATGGAATTGCAATTGGAACAAACCATGTTGAAGGAAAAAAACGGGAAAAAATAATCACTGTATTGTACTGTTTGACGGTTCGAAATCAAAAAGAATGATTTTGCACAATTGTGTTTTGTTTATGCTGAAGTTGGTTCGTTCGTTTATATTAAAATACGTACGGGCGCACAATGTCACAAAACGAAAACAATGGTTGTCCATTTTACGACTAAATAACTTCAATTAAAATTGAAAAATGATTAGAAATTCTCTTTTTAAAATGTGAAGACGTAATCAAATTACATGGATAATAAGATCAATCATAAATAAGAGAATTTTAAATGTCAGTGAACATGATTTCTGAAAATTTTTTTCTTTTGTTTTTTGTTCTTTCGGTCGCCGTTTAAAGTTTAAAAAATTACGAGCACATGTCGTACATGTCGATAATTGTTTAAGCATTTAACATAACAAAATAATTCTTTTTTTCTTTTAAGAATGATTTCGAACGATTGTGTATTGTTTATGCTGAAGTTGGTTCGTTCGAAATAGCAGGGTTTTATATTAAAATACGTACGGGTGTGTCAATAGCAAGTCAATAGTCATAAAGAAACCAACAAATATGCTCATTGGCATAATTTTATCGGACGAAACGGTACGAAAAATTTATTCTGGAAGACGTGAGCTTGTAAAATTGTGTGAAAAAGCGGAAAAAGGTATGGTATATACAGTGCGTTTCACGATAGAAATACCTCCTGGTTCCGGCCAAAACATTTAAATATCCAAAAGATATTTTTGGTGTGGCCAGATGGGACCTTAGCCTCGTACGCCAACTGACATTGACAGCTGTCATGTCAGTATAGTGTTTGGTTTTGCGCAAAAAACATGAATTCGGAATATTTTTCTAAGCGTTTTGAAGCAGTGTTCCTGCATTTGCACCCGACAGGACCGAAACTATCAGTTGCATCGACTGCCAAATACTTAAAAAGGACGAAAGGGTTCGTTAACAAGTGGATTGAGCAGTATAAACGTGAAAAAAATGTGAACGATCAGCCCAATGTGAAGCCAAACCGAGCATCCACGTCCAAAGAGGATAAGCGGATTGTCAAAGCATTCGAGCAAAATCCAGGTATGTCGCTATCTCAAAGCGTAGAACGACTATCGCGTCTTGGAATTGAGGTTTCAAGGTCGACAATCCAGAGGAGATTGCAAGCGGTAGCCGTTCATTATCGTTCCACAATCAAAAAACCACTTTTGTCACAAATTCATATCGAAAAACGACTGCGTTGGGCAAACGAAAATATAACAACCGATTGGAGCAAAGTGGTATATACAGATGAATCTTCTTTTTGACTGGTGAATAGCCTAAATCATGCCTGGTCCACAGCCGAAAATAGAGTGGTCGTTCGCACTGTTAAACATCCTCAGAAAGTGCATGTTTATGGAGCCTTCTGTGAAGCGGGTTTCGGAAATTTGACGGTGTTCACAGGCATACTAAACGCAGAGAGGATGTGCGCTCTGTACAAATCGACACTGTTACCCACCGCCAAGAAGTTCTATGGCAACGACAATTCGAAATGGCTGCTATTAGAGGACAACGATCCAAAACACAAGAGTCGTCTCTGTAACGCTTGGAAATCAGAAAATGGCATCGATCAAATGGAATGGCCGCCACAATCACCAGATTGCAATCCGATCGAAAACGTCTGGTCAGTCATCAAGGGGAGACTCAAAGGCAAACGTTTCAGCAATTTGAAGCAGCTCAGTTCTTTCAAAACTCGCCAGTGGAACAGTTTTTCCTAAGAATATGCTAAAAATTTGATCCAAAGTATGCCTTCGCGTTGTGCCCGTGTAATCGAGAAACAAGGCGAATGGATAAAGTATTGAGTTGTTGGCGTACGAGATAAAAGTCCAAATAAAATGTCCATAAAGACAATTTTGTGAAAATTTCGTTTTTTATTCATGTTATGCTGGTATTTCTATCGTGAAACGCACTGTATATCTCAGAGAAGTAGATTATTTTGACTCTTTTTTATTCATTGTCTATGATTCTATTTTATCATTCTAATGTAATTTTGCGTATTTTATTCAGCTGAAACGGGACGAAAAATTAATTTCGGAAAACGTGAGCTTGCCTAATTGTGTGAAAAAGCGGAAAAAGGTATGGTATAGATATCTCAGAGAAGTAGATTATTTTGACTCTTCTTTATTCATTGTCTATGATTCATGAGGAAGGACATCATTGATATTTTTCTGTTTTTTTGCTAATTCTTCCTAATATTCTAGTGTAAAATTTCTGATTTAAAATACACTGGATCACTGTTATGACATCAGCAACAAGACAAACCTAACCTCAAAATTTAAAGTGTTGCTCAAACCGTAATTTCAAATTTAAAGTTAAAAAATTACATAAAATGATATTTCTTGTTTTTTTTTTAGTTTTTTGATTTTCAAATAAATTTGATTGAATTTGAAATGATTTTCAATTGATTAATTGGTTTAAAAAAATATTTGAAATGGGAAAAATAAGGTCAATTGACATTTCTTCATAATATTGCTAATATTGCTAATTTTACTATTTTAGTTCTAATTTGTTCTATTTTATATACAATAACTAATGGTGTCTATCTCTATGCTATGATTCCATTTTATTATTCTAATGCAATTTTTCGTATTTTATTCAGCTGCAATGAATAAAAAGGCATACATTCGGTTTTGCTATTTTTTAGGCAACGGTCGCAATAAAAACATCACAGCACATAAGTATCCTTGCGTTCACAACGCTCGCATTCACAATGCAGTGAGAAACGTTCTTTGTGCGACCGTTAGGCAACTGATGCTAGCCAACTGAGCTGCTCAGGTTGCCTAAAAAATAGCAAAACCGAATGTATGTAAAAAGGCGCTGGAAAAGTTTTGCTTCCACCGGGGTGAACAACACATCCACAGAAACTGTATTGGGGACTGGAATGATTACGAACGATGCACTGAATGTAACAATGTTCCACAGGCGAACGGTGATGGACATAAAATGTGGTGCTCACGATCGAATGGCCAATGAAAATCGTTTAAATTTCAATGTTGAAAAGATTCAATAAAAAATAAATTGATTACAATTTC
Organism: Resseliella maxima; assembly: GCA_029041755.1. NCBI lineage: Eukaryota > Metazoa > Arthropoda > Insecta > Diptera > Cecidomyiidae > Resseliella > Resseliella maxima. Next base: position 103,604 of record JAQOWM010000262.1, read on the forward strand.
ACATTAAAAAATGCGCTTTCAATTGACTTTTCCGGAGTATCATGAAATATTTCGATTTGCATCAGATTTTACCGTCGTTTTATACCGGTGTAATTTTCATGTAATTTTTTTTTCTGACGAAATTACACCGGTATAATTCCTGGTGAAATAACTCCTTCCCAAATAGGAAATAAATTCTATGGAAATAATATCTAGGAATAGTTTCAGATAATAACGTTTCAGAAATAATTTCTTGTAGTACTGGTAACAATTCCTAGATATTATTTCTATCGGATTTATTTCCAAAGCGGCAGGAATTATTTATCCAGGAATAGTCCTGCAGCGCCGAATTTACAATATATATGTATGGTTAGAAAAAATGTATCACATATACTCACTGTTGTTTTGGGTCAAGTCAATTTTGACTGGTTCTGGTTCAGTACAGATGACATCGTTATCATCCTCACATTCGTCAATCTCTAAAGGCCTTTCATCATCACTTTCATGTTCAACTATTCGATTAATGCCATCGACGAAATCATTGAAAGTGTTATTTCTTTGCAACAATAACATTCTGGATGATATTTCTTCGTGCATTAATAATGTGGAAGGGCACGAATGCTGAACGAATTTGGTTAATGATTTGTTGCAGTTGTTCATCAAAATGCACTTCAGAAGAGGCACCCATCAATTTTCCTCTGATCAATTGATAATATTGAAGAAGGCACGATTCCAATGTGTAACCTGTTTCTTGGCTGTTTTCATACACGATCGGGTATACATTGAGTTGAGTGTTATGCAGTTGTATGTTATTTAAATTTATCATTTATGTTTATCATTGTTGACTACTAGTGCTTGATTATTGGAACGATCAGCCAGAGGTTTCTGTGGTGGTGGTACTTCATTGTTGACAGCTGGTGTTTCATTATTGGCACGAGACTGTTGTTCACGATTGACTCGTGATAACGAGAATATCTTTGGCGTTGTCATCACTAGTCCTAGAAAAAAGAGAGTTTTGACAGCTTGACAGCTAGACATGTTTTTTTTCAGTTCTCTGGTTTTGCGAAAAATTTTTTGTGATTTTGGTGATTTTTTGTACATAAATAAATCATTTCATACATAATTTTTATAAACCAACCGATTTAAAGTGTTTGTGAGCTGCAGAATTGTGATTTTCAGTGCTTTTTCTGTTTTTAATAAAGAAAAAACTTCTGCCGGTGTTTTATATACACAAACAATAACAATTTACGTTGTCATTCTACGATCATAAATTCAATTTGTTTCCAAGTGATAAGTGTTATTAGGACCAGGATTTATCCAGTTAATTTTGCGGATAATCGATAATTAATACAAAAACGGAAACCACGTTTTTACGGTGAGCCAGAAATATTTGTTTTTCATCGGTTATCATTGTAAAAAGTGTCGGCCATTCCATTATACACAACCAGTGTTCTTCGTGGGCTTGCTTATAAGCGGCTGCTTTTTTTAAGCTGCTTAAATAAGCCAGCTTATCAATACGGCTCTGACGCATCGATCAACAATACGGTACAATACGCCGCGTGCAGTGTCTAATAACATGTATAATTGTACAACGCATACTCTGTGTTTCATGAGTGTATAATAGAATGCCGTAACGCATTGTTGATTGATGCATCAGAACCGTATTGATAAGCTGGCTTATGTAAGCTGCTTAAAAAAAGCAGCCGCTTATAAGCAAGCCGACGAAGAACACTGTACACAACACACCGAAAAGTGTGGTTATGCACGTGTATGGTTTGGAAACCGGTTTTAGCGAAGACACATTTTGTGGTTCGGTAACCGGATAAGCTTTAGACCATTTTCTTGCTTATGATAAATTGCATACATGCAGGAATATAATCAGGCCTGAATCGGCCACGGTTGTAATTTCAAATACTTTAACGGTCATTTTCACGGTTTTCTTGTCACTTTATGCGTTTTTCTCAATTCGGTCATAAAATACACATTTAATTTAATTAATTTGAAGACATTTTGTCCGCTTTTAAATATTTTCCTATTTTTCGGATCCATTTTCATTAGTGACCGTGTTTTTTAGAGGCAAACCTTAACATTCTTCGTAACTTTTGTGGTTTTTTTTGCGAGACTTGTTTATAATTCACGTATGCCGATCATATCTAGCATTAAATCGTGTTTTAGAATCATTGTTCTTCCAACAATGTCTCATCAGTTCAATTTATTGCCTACTTTTTAAGGGCACTCATACGGGCCACTCATTTGTTTTTATATTTTGTGTAACCTTACTCAATTTTAAACTATAATAAATGAATCTGCCTTGCAAAATCCTTTCTACCTTTTTGTTCTTTCAGATATGTCAACAAATAACGTAGAAAACATGAATATTGATGAAACAACTCCATCAATTTCAGACGAAGAAAGGCTCCTTGAGGAGGTGGATAATGGTGAGGGCAAGGGACGTGGAGGAGGAACCTTCGGGTTCCACCGAAGCAGAAGTCAAACCTGATCCAGGGTCCGCTAAATCAGGAACTTCTTCGGAAAAATCGGTCTGTGCGTCTGGTATCGTGCCTAAGAAGGCAAGAGTAAACAACTTTACCAAAGATACTGAGATCACAGTACCGATAAATGCAGCGGCGAATGTTTCAAACCCAGTTGATAAAACGGTGGGTAAGAAAAATCGCACTCGTCCAACCAAACGTCGGAAGGCTGCCAAAGAACACCGTCTTGAGAGAGAGGGGAAAGATGCTGGGAGTATTCAAACTCCAACATCATCACTGGAACGCGAACGCGAACAGGGTGGGACACCACCCAGTGCCAGTGCCCCTCACTCGAAAAAAGGTGCAAATACAGCAACACCACAGAGAACAAAACTCAGTCGTCTGGTGTGCGGAACCACCGAACAAAAGTTCGTTGTCTGGTTCTTCATCGCACAATAATGATGTGCAAAACAGACTGTCGTCCTCAGAGCCACCTGCTCCTAAAGAGCAGTTGTCTGGCGCTGTAGGTACAGAAGCTGGAACCAAGGTGCCACCTGCAACTGGAAAGGGGCAGTTGACTGGAACCGAAAGTACTGGCAGGTCCAAAAAAAGCCATCTCAAAGCCAAGAAACCACCTGTTGTCAATAAACCACAACAGTCGACTGGTACTGGCTCAAATGTCAAAGACAAGGGTGTTAAAGATGGTGAGTCGTTTGTAGATGTAGCTAAAAAGCCGATCTGCAAGCTCATCATTGATCAGAGACAACCTGGCTCGATGACAATGTTGGACCAAAAAAAAGTTAAACATATTAAACACGCAAATCATAGATCAAAATATACAGTTCACTATCTCCATAAAGGAGATAAACCCAGAACTTGCTTTTTTCACTTACAATTCTACCACAGTTTTGTAACGGAGATACAAGAGATAGTCTTCTGACGTTTGACAAGAGCACATCGCTTGCAATAACGATAGGAGTTCAAATATAATTTAAAGTGTTGAAATTAGCAAATTTTTCAAAAAAAAATAAATCCAAATTGTAAAAGCCGATATTTTTTGTGTTTCTTTACACGAATAAGGTGAAGTGAGTGCAAAATAAAAAATTTTTATTTGGTTTTTGTGATCTTTTCATTTTCATATCGGTTTTTGTTGTTGCTTTACATGCAAACGTGACATTTGGCACGGTAATTTTTAGGTTGGTGTGATACCGGCTTTTCATTGAGTGACCAGATTGCTTGTTTGTATTGGATAATTCATTAAAAATAATAAAAATTCGATATATTTTGTGTTTCTATACACGAATAAAGTGAAGTGAGTGCAAAAATAAAAAAGTGTATTTGGTTTTTGTGGACATTTCATTTCCGTATCGGACTTTGTTGCTGCTTTGCGTACAAACGTGACATTTGGTACGGTAAAATTTTTGTTTGGTTCATTCCAACGAATTTTGAGTAACAAGACCGTTTATATTGGATATTTTATTGACAAATCGCAAAATTTGGATCTGCGAAAGGTAGTTGTATCAATTGTGATAAAATTCTTTCGCATTTTTCCAAATTATCTTGCAAAAATGTTTCTCATTGTTTCAAATACACACATTTGATGGCGACACCTGTTGGCCGCTAGATGCTTATCTGAGAACAACAAGTGAATAGCGCTAACAATAGGGTGTCTTTCAAGATACCAAATAAAATAGAGTGTATTTATATTTTTCAATTTGAAAATTTGTTTCAATACTCTCTCCGTGGTGTTTACTTCGGAGCTTTGTTGGAATTGATTTTAATCGATTATTTTGATAATATCATGCTCGCGTCATGAAATGACGGTGTACTACGGAACTAAAAAATCACATTTGAAATGTATGTAAAGTACATAGCGCTTCGATCGTATCATATTTGATACTATGTTCATGACGCGTGCATGGATAATATTCTGAATAAAACGGTACGTTTTCGAAAAATAAAAATTTTAGCGAATTGATAATTTTTTCGATTTTAACGGTATTTTCTGGCGGAATATTTACGCTTATTGATTAAACGCGTTGCACCTTCCGTATATAATTCTTAGGGGATTATCGCGTTTTATTTGAGTAAATCGGTCGATTTCTGTTGGAATTTAAGTGCAAATATATTCGTTTTCTTGTATTTAACGCGATTTTTGACAAAAATTCTGACCTTTTTCTGTACTAATCAACATACCTTTTCCAGCATGGAGAATTGGACTAACATTTCGACTCCAACGACTACACAATCGACCGAGACGCCGACAAAAGCAATTTTGCCAGCTGACTTATCGAGTGTTGAGGTCAATGACACGAAGTAAGGGGGAAATTCTCCTATCAAGGGTACTGGTATCGACGAAAATGAAGGCCCAGTCAATTCCAATGTTGTGATTGACCTGACTAATCAATCTAGTCAATCGGTAAACATTGAAAGGGGCCAAATGGAAGTCGATACAAAGGCACCTTCGAACAAAAGTATTAAACGAAAGCTACGTAGAGAGAGACAAAAAGAGAAAAAGCGGATGCTTGTCGAAACCTCGAAACAAACAGGAAAAACAGAAACCATAGTGGGTACACCTATGTATGGATGTATTTGGGATGACAAAAGTAACAAAGTTACTTTCGCCTGCTGCGTAGGTCAGTAGACCTTTTACAAAACTTCCCATTTGTTTGAGGAGAATGAGTGACAGCCCAAGACCCCATAGAACAACATGTTTTCCAGTTTTATTGTGTGACAGGTGGTTGCCGAGTGCTTATGACATCAATAGCCATATTACTCGACATCTGTCTATTTTGGGTAAGAGGAGGTAAATCGTCGCCCAATGAAGGGAATCTACCCGACCTCTTAATGAAGTTGAATATATTGTTGATGTTAAAACAATTTACAACTTCCTCTGGGTTCAGCTCCTCACGTTCATAAATTGAACGTCGAAGTCTTGTTAACCCCTTGCATTTGCAGAGGAAATGAACAGAAGTTTCAATATCCCTACCGCAAAATTCACAATCGGGATCGTCTCTCACGCATATGCGCTTTAAATACGCATTTAGTCTAATATGTCCCGTGAGAATCCCAATTGTGTAGCTCAATCTAAGTTTGTTTAGATTGAGTAGATTAGTTGCCAACTGAACGCTAGGTGATTTTAAAAATATCCGCGTAGTAGAGCAACCATTTTGGCCCCCCCAGCATGATTTTATGCTGCTTTGAAGCCATTCGTTACAGAGCACCCTGCCCGCCTTATCCACTAGTTTCAAAAACGGTTCTGGGCCCTCCATAGTCACAGAAGAGCCATTCTTCGCTAAAATTTTCGCCCTCTCCCTGCCTCCCTGTGCGGACGATTTTATTAAAGTGATTTCTCTTCTGAGGTTGATTTGTATTAAAATTTCAATACAATTTAGCACCAGTTTTGAGTCCACCGCATGGTTTCCAAGCACTTTCAATGCATGAGAACTGCTGGTGTATATTCTGACTGGAGAAGAGCTGAGTTGATCCTTAGCCACTTCAATACAACAATTTAAAATGGCAGCCAACTCAGCCTGCGCGATATTTGTCTCGTTGCCCAAAAATCCGCAGTATTCGGTTCTGTTGTTGGCATGAAACATGCCGTAACCAAAACCATTTTTGTTGACAGATGCTTCAGTGAACCAGCTGTCTATATGGTTGATAACTGTTGTTTCCGGTATGTCACCCTCATTGAGAATTAAACCATAAGGTTTATCAAATACATACATTGTGCGGAATCTATCAACTGGAGCTTGTAAAATTGTTGTCAACTCGAACAGATCGACTAAAATCGAGGAGTGAGGACTCATATTTGTGCGCTCCGTATTTATAATGGATTTCAAACGAAAGGCTGTTATGCGTGCTTCGTTCTTGATATGGTTGTCAAGTGTTGGGAGGTTCAACAGAGCTTCTAGGGCTGCCTGGGATGTTGTTCTGGCAGCTCCTGTTGTTGCCATACAAACAACACGCTGTAAATGGCTAAGCTTTTTCCTTGCCAGTATTGTTGACATACCCCCCCACCAAATGAACGATCCATAAGAAATCATTGGTTTTACTATAGCTGAGAATAGCCACATTAGATTTACTGGACTCAAACCCCAGTTCCTTCCAATGGCCCTTCTGCAGCACCAGAAAACTCTTATGCATTTTTTGATGCGGTAATCAAGGTGAACATTCCAATTTAGATTGGAAGTGAACGTAATACCCAAGAATTTTACATTGTCCACCAGTTTGATGGTTTTTCCAAACAGCTTGGGTTCCTTGAAATTGGATAGTTTCCTTTTGTTAGTGAATACTATCATTTCCGATTTATCAGGGTTAACTGATAGACCAATTTTTAGGCACCATTTTTCAACAATGTTGAGTGCCATATTTGTTCTATCACTAAGTGTAGATAAAAATTTTCCCCTACACACAATTACCATGTCATCCGCGTAGCCGATCACCTCAAAGCCAGCCCTGTGCAGCCCTCGAAGTAAATCGTCCATCACCAGAATCCATAGTAATGGTGATATAACGCCTCCCTGTGGTGTACCTCTGGTTGGGTGAACAGTAGCTATTTCACCCTTGCATTCATATGTTATTACCCTCTGGGAGAGTAGACTATTAGTCCACTCCCTCAGATAGCCATGTTATGGTTTCGATGAAACCATAAATTTAATTCAAATCAATTAGTAAAAAGGAAAAAAATATACAATAATAAAAATAAAGAAAGAGAAGAAAATTAAAATTTACTGAATAAATCAAAAGCGTGAAGTTGGCGCACATGCATTGTATTGTAGTGATTCGTTGACATATCGACTTGGCTTTTGCGCTTTGTTTGCACTTTTTGGCTATTTAAGCCTGCGCAACAGCCAAATCGACGTTCATTGTTTCATTAAGAACAAGGCGAAACGCTTACCGTTTGCCATCACAATGTAACCAGAGCTCTTTTTGTACTTTACAATAAAACAAAGTAATCAAGTGTTTGTGTTCGCCTTTCATTCATCCATTTCCAACTTTATTAACGCGATGTTGCACCGATCATCACTACAGTATGAATATAGATTAAGTACTGAGCGCTGACAATGTACTAAATTGGGCAACTGAGACAACACGCAAAACTGCAAGAAAGTGACAGTTCATAAAACGTAAAAAGAAAATCAAGTCAATCAATTGAAAGTGAATCGATTTGTCTTTCCTTCTTATCCGGACTTCCAACAAGATAACACGTAAATTATCAATCAACTGATAATTAAAGAAGAACGAGTCAAATACGATTAATTGTTCGCCTTCATTGCGACAGTATATTTCAATTTATTAGTGAATCGGCCTTTATTGCCACAAAAAAGTGAATCCGTGTGACATTAACCAACAAATTCAACGCAATTCATCAGCGAATCATACAATCGAAAAGAATCCCACGGAATTAGCAGCCAATTCACCAAGAACTACAAATCGAGGCAGTGATTTCAATTTTCATCGGAATTCAACCAAATTACGTGCCCAAGAACATTGTCAAAGCAAATTACACAAAATTGTAAGTAGTTTTTAAGATTAACTGCGATCGCATAGGTAGGGCTTTGAATGATTTACATTAAAGGACCGATTTTGAGAACAAAGATAAGAAGAAATTTTTCTGTTATATTCCGTAAACGACCCGCTTGCAATTTCAGAATTATTTTTTAAATTAAAACAAAGGAACATAACAAAATTGGCGCCCAACGTAAAATTAAATTGATTTTTTTTGCATTTTCATGAGAAAAGGTGGTACACACCCAGCATAAATTTAATTTGATTGAAAATCTAGACTTAATTAATTTTGATTTTCGAATCGCGACGGGAATCAAACCAAGAATTATAAATAAATTGTTATGAAAAGAAATATCTTATAAAAAAAAAAAAAAAAAACTGTAAATTCAATGCATGTGCTAGCAAATTCATAATTGATTTCAAGGGGAACCACGTGGTAGACATTCCACGTGTATCGATACATTACCGCATGGTAAACGAGACATAACCAAGAAATACAATTCAATTGATTGGAAGCAATCAGCGTTCCATTACATATTTGCAAAGTTTTCGGTGAGATCAGAAGTACGAGGAAGAATTTTCGTTCCTATTTTTACATTAGATTTAAGATTTTTTGATTGATTTTTCTGAAAACTCAAAGATATTAAATTTTTCGATTGAAACCACTGAACATTTACTTAAATAAAAAATAAAATTTACATTTTCTGAATTTAAAACATATTTTGCTGGAACATTCGACAATTTTTTGAAATTCAAAGAAGTTTGTTTAAATAAATTGATCATTGATTGGATAATTGATTGCAAAAAGGGGAATTCATTGAAATATTTAACTTTTTTTACTTTTTGCGGAATTTCCAAGACACACATTGAGGTTAGGACACCAACCGCATGTACTTTTTCATGCCAGATCTTTCCCAAGTCAAAGTGTAACCTTACAAAGAACACATTTTAGTGGACATTAAAGAAATTCAATAGAAATTGATCAATACTAGGAATTTCAAGAATAGTTGAGGTCAAGATTAAATCGAATTAATTCAAGAAAAGTTACGTCTAGTAGGAAACAAGAGATTTAATTTAAATTTTTTTTAATTGTCGTTGGATAATCACTCCGAATCAGGATGAATAGATCAAATGAACCAATTGTAACGGTTAGTCAATTCCAAATTGAACCTGAGTATCTGTCAGACGGAGAAGTAGCATATGAGTTAACAATTCGAAACATTCCGCTATGTAGAGAAAGAAGAGAAGCAACGTCACGTTTGCGTTCATGCATGATTAGGGAACGTAAAGGAGAATTGAAAGAGCCATTAGGTAGTTTCGGTTCCCCGACAGACGAATTAGAAGTTAACTCAAGGAAAGCTGAGGATCTCAGGCGGTTATTACAAGAAATAAATCCGGATAGGGCTACCCAAGAAAGATTTATGAGTAAATTTTTGCACGTCAGCGGACGAGTAGAAAAAATACCAAGAGTAAAAGACAACTTAGATCTATCTCATTCAGTTCAGAAATTAGTAGATGAAATGGCAGAGTTATATCATGAGTTCATAAACAAGGTAAAGTCATTCAACAGACGTGGCAGACAATTGAATGTAGGAACGGGACAAACAGCCCCGAGTAATGACATGCAAACAGAAGCGGCTATGGCCGAGAAGACTACTAACATTAGTATACCATCACGAATTGCACAAGTTCAATTAATTCCACAAGCTGAACCCGACATAACTCCGATTTCTCATTTCGATAATTCCAACCTGAATTTTCCTAATAGTAGACCATTACAAGGTGTAGCTACAAGTTCAATGGCACACAACTTAAGTACCGGTGATGCACACACAAGCCAAAGTGAACATCAACCAAATATTTTCGGTAGAAATACAATTTACCAAGACAGAAATATTACATACAATTCGCGACCGCAAACGAGTTCTGCGAACAACCTTAACGGTCAGACTAATACTAACCAACGAACGAACACAAGAATTCCATTCGGTATTTTGAACAGACCACCAACCAAGAGTGTAAATTTCGCACAAAATGAACATGTTGTATACACCAACAGAAACACATATGGGTTGCCACAAGATCAGCAACAACAACGCTATCAATTCCAGAGCGCTAATCAATTTTATGCGGATATGAATCGGGATAATTCCCAAACAGATACATCAAACAGTATGATATCAGCAATCGGAAGATTAGTGGATACAATGGAATCAATATCAACACGTATTCAAAACATCGAACAATCGCAAAGTACGAATAATAACAGAGCGACAAGAAATAATGAGAATGACAGCGAAGATGATGCACGTAGCGTAGATTCGTATCACTCAAGTTCATCGTGTAGTACAAGACGATCATTCGTTCCGATTCATAAGTGGAACTGGTATTTCACGGGTAATCCCAAGTCAAAAATTCCTGAAGAACGAGACGTTCATGCTTTCTTAAAGAAGTTAGATGTTTACAAAGAAGCAGAGAAAATATCCTACACGGAAATTTTCCAACGATTTCACTACATAGTAAAGGAACATGCATTCAATTGGTACGTTCAGTACAAGAAAGACTTTAGAAATTGGACACAATTGAAAGAAGGTTTACTGAAACAATTTACAACACCATTAGCAAAGTTCATTACTGTTTCAAAGTTAGCAGAAATCAGACAAAAGCGTACAGAGACATCATCTGAATTTATTTCAAGCATTATTAGGGAATTTGATTCACTCGAAGTTTACGATGAGGTGGAAAGAGTTAGTATTATTCAGAACGGTCTTTTGCCAGAACTCAGATCGAGAGCAATGAGTCAGAATTGGACATCAGTTCAAGAATTAAGCATATTTTTGCGTAAACTCGAGGCAGCAGACAAGTTGTATGACAAACCTAGACATGACCTTAGACAATCATTTCAACGTAGAACGGCAATGCCAATACATTGTATAGAACAAGATCATTGCGAAGAGAGTTGTCAAGAAATAGAAGAATACACAATCGACGATACAAATGAAATAGAATACAACGAGTGTAACGTCACGAGGGTTAATCCAACAGTTACCAAGAAACCAAACGTGTTCAAAACAGTCAATACGCCAAACAGTACAAAAACATACGGTCATAACGGTACAAACGGAATTTCACAAGCCCAAGCGAACACGAATAGCTACAATCAGAAAACAGTACCGACACAAGTTAAAGAAAATACAGGCACGACCAATCAAGTCAACGTAACCGAACAAGAACAAACAACGATGTTTCCCGAAATAGCAGTCAGTGCATCGACTAGATGTTTTAATTGTAAGACAGGAAATCATTGGTTTGTGGATTGTCCGATGCCAGTTACTAGAATGTTTTGTTTTCGTTGTGGTAAAGAAGGAGTTATAGCGCCGGCATGCGAATGTAGATTAAATCGCTCAAAAAACTTGTAAAGCGTCGCTTACGACAAGCAAGGAGTAGGCGACGAGCAATAAACAGGCTGTTTTTAGCAAAAAGAAAGAACGCAATAGCGGTAGAAATGCCTAGAAAGTACAAGAGTATTTCAAACGCCAAGCTCAATTTAAACGACGATGACAGACCATATTTGATAGTTGGTATTGAGGGAGATTTTGCTCGAGGTTTGTTGGATAGCGGTGCACAGGCATCAGTTATGAGTGAAGAATTATATAAGAAGTTGATTGAGAAAGGACACAAACTGTACAAGTGTAACGTAGGAATAACCACAGTAGACGGAACGTCACACAAAGCGTTAGGTTATATGAAAGTACCATATGTTGTTAGAGGCATTAAGCGTAATATACCAACACTAGTGGTAGCACAGGCAGCAACCAAGTTAGTTTTAGGCATGGATTTCTGGAATGCATATAGAATAAAGCCATGTTTCATGAGTAATACGTATGGCATCAGGGTGATCAAGCATAATTCGAACGAATTTGTTGATCAAGTAGATTCTGAAGCAGAGTTTAGAAGTGTGTTTGAAAATCAGGAAGCAGACGTATTGCCACCGAAATGCTTAAGTGTAGAGACAGAGCATGACTTGAACGAAGATCAAAAGGAAAGATTAGCTAACGTAATCAAGTCATTTCCGTTTTGCAAACCAGAAGGCAAACTAAACAAGACATGGTTGAAAGAAGCAAAGATTGATACGGGCGACGCAAAGCCTTATAGGTGCAAGTTAAGAATGTTTCCACCAAACAAATTGAAACGAATAATCGAGGAAGTAGATAGGCTAGTAGCACGAGGTATCATTCGTAAAGTAGAATCATCAGAGTGGTTACATCCACTGGTAGCAGTACCCAAGAAAGATGATAGGATTAGAATATGCATGGATGCAAGATGGTTAAATCCAGTTACGAAGAAAAATGCATATCCACAGCAGAATGCGAACCGTATATTGAGTTCTATAGGGAAAGCCAAGTATGTCACAACAATAGATATGACAGACGCATTTTTCCAAATTCCGTTGCATAAAGATTCGCAAGAGAAAACAGCGTTTTCAGTTCCTTCTCGAGGAATTTACGTTTATGAAAGAATGGCAATGGGATTGACCAATAGCGGAGCAGAACTTTGTAGTCTAATTGATTCACTTTTCGGATCAGAATTCGAGCCGAATGCTTTTCCATATCTCGATGACATTATAGTAGTTTCAGAAACATTCGACGAGCATGTCGACTTGTTGTCAAGAATAGCAGCAAAATTTACGTATGCTAATCTAACGATTAGCCCAACGAAATCGAAATTTTGTTACAAGAGGTTGAAGTTTTTAGGCCACATTGTAGACGAGCAAGGCATAGGTATGGACAAATCAAGAATAGAAGCAATAGAGAAATTACCAACACCTACGTGTGTTAAGGATATACAAAGACTAATAGGCTTAGCAGGCTGGTTTAGGCGTTTCATAAAAGATTTTTCAGAAATCACGGGTCCAATGACCGAGTTACTCAAGAAATCAGTTAAATTCGAATGGACAACGGAATGCGAAACAGCTTTCAAGAGATTAATCAGGGCATTGACAACAGCACCGGTGTTAGCACCACCTGATTATAGTAAACCGTTTGAGATACATTGTGACGCCAGTGGTAAAGCATGTGGTGCCGCATTGATTCAAAAACATGGTGAAGAAGAAAAGGTAGTCGCGTATATGAGCCAGAAATTCACTGCAACACAGCAGAAGTACCATACAACAGAACTTGAATGTTTAGCAGTCATTTTAAGTATTGAAAAGTTTAGACCATATATTGAGGGAACTCAGTTTAAGGTAGTTACTGATCACCATGCTTTATTATGGCTGAAAAATCTCAAAGATCCGACAGGCAGATTAGCTAGATGGTCATTGAGACTGCAGGCATATAACTTCACACTTGTACATAGAAAGGGTAAATTTCACGTAGTACCAGATACTTTGTCAAGAGCAGTAGACTCGATAGATTTAACGAATTTGGCATCGACGCAAGACAAATGGTATTTGAAATTGAAAAGATTATTTGAAGAACATTCGCAAGTACACGACAATTTAAAAATGCAGAACGGCTTGTTGTACATCAAGAAATCATTCAATGAAAGTTGTGACAATGTAGATTGTTTATGGCGCATTTGCGTGCCAAGTGAGATGAGAGAAGAAGTTATAAGAGACAATCACGACGAGATTAGCTCATGTCATTTTGGTAGATACAAAACTTTAGCTAAGATAAAAAGCGCATACTATTGGCCAGGAATGGGCAAAGACGTGACAGAATATGTTAGTAACTGTAAGACGTGCAAAGTAATTAAACCATACAATAAGATTACTACGCCGGAAGCAGGAAAATTTGTCGAAACAAAACGCCCATGGAGAGTAGTGGCAACTGATATCATAGGACCATTAGCAGTGAGCAAGAAAGGAAATCGATTCCTCATAGTAGCCATTGATTTATTTTCAAAGTTCACTATAGTCAAAGCAGTTCGTTCGACGACAGCACAAGTAGTGACAGATTTCATTAAGAACGAAGTAGTATTGAAGTATGCATGTCCAGAGATCATTGTATTAGATAACGGTCCACAGTACAAGTCAGAAATGTTTAAAAAGTACGCTGATTCGCAAGGCATTAAATTGTGGTACACAGCCAATTATTTTCCACAAGCGAATCCAACAGAATGCGTTAACAAAACGATAGGGAACGCTTTAAAGGCATTTCTGAAAGATGAGGTAAATCACAAGAATTGGGACGCAAATATACAAGAAATTGCAAATGCAATCAATAATTCTACGCATACTAGTACACAAGAAACACCGTATATGATTAATTTCGGTCAGAAAATGCCACAGCATGCTAGTGAGTACGGAAGAACTGTAGATGCAAATGACGAGGCAATGAAGAATATGAGTAAGTTGAGGGAAAAAATCCAAGAGCGCATTAAAGAGGCTAGAGAAAGGTCTATGAAACAGTACAACTTGAGAAAAAGACCAATCGTGTACAAAGTCGGTGAAACAGTATATAGGGAAAACACAAAATTGTCAGATAAGTCGACATATTATGTCCAGAAATTAGCGCCAAGGGCAGTAGAATGTAAAATAGTGGAAAAGACAGGTACGAACACATACATTTTAGAAGACGTGAAAACGGGCAGAAAAGCCGAGTACCATGCACAAAAGTTTCACAGATAACGACTACATTCTTGACTGACGGACAATTAGGCAACAGACCGGCAAAGGGAAAAGGACATGATATTGAATAATAGAGAGAAAGACGGATGTCATAGGGTAACGATTCACGAGCAATTTGCAGGAAAAATTTTCTTTCAAGAAAGGAAAATTCTTGTGGTTGGGCAGGGAGTGCGTTGCACATGTAATCTGAACAAAAAACAGAAGTACAAACAAGAAAATGAGTACACAAAAACTGTCGAGACCCGTAAATTGTAGTTAGAAACGTAGAAAGCAGAAAATTGCATGTGTAGAATTGCAGCGAATTACATTTGTCTACGAACGAATTACAGATCGGAAAACCACGCGACGCGCGAGTGCTAACGGATAACCCAGAGACACGGCGACGGCAAAGAAAAGCGTGACAGCTACACGTAGTGACAAGTATGAAGAAAATTAATTTCAAGCACAATCCATGATTTCTTTCGATTCAATCGGTTATATACCATATACACAATCAAATATATCGTCAATTGGCGAGTAAAACTCAGCAATAGTCAAACAATCGGCATTTGCCCAGATATGTAATACGACAATACATATAATAAAATTTCAAATAAACTTCAAAAGTTTCAGTAGATAACAAGAAAAGAGTTCAGAATATTTCAAGTAGAAATGTGGTAAAGTTTAGTAGAAATTGATCTCAATCAATAGGTAAGAAAGAATCACATACGAGAAATCAATCGATAAGTCAAGAATTTAATTAGTAAAATAAAGTCAGAGAAGAGACGACATTTTCTCTACCATTTAGATAATTATTGGGACTTTAAAGTTCAAATTAAATAAATGAGAAAAGACAATAATTTCTCCACAAATAGATGAGAATTGGGACGAAAGTCCAAGGTAAGTTATGAACTGCAACGACTGCAATGAGATACAAAACGCGTCAAGGCCATGATGTAGTTTGAAAGATATCGATTACGAGGTGAAATTATGTAATTGGGCTCTAACGACTGAGGCAATAAATACACATAAGTGGAACTCGTAAATAGCACTAGGGTTAATGAACTTTGAACCCGTCAAAAGACTAGAAAATTTTAATTGGTTGGAAACGAAAACTCCAATATAATGGACAAACCCGAAAAGTTTAGTCAATCATTACAATTAATTTCTCTGGGAACGTTAAGTTCCAGGCACTTGGAATCACTAAGACATTGTGATTCATAAGATTAAAAATTGATTTAATTGGGAATGGAAATTCCAATTTCCATGATCACATTGCCAATGTGATCATTTAAGAATGCAATCATGTTCGGGGAGAAATCTCCAAGCAATCAATCAAGAATCGATTGATAAGATTACAAATTGACTTGAGAATAAAGAAAATTCTAAGCAAAATTAGCAATCGGCATTTAGCCAAGCGAAACAATTTCAGATTGATAACGTCGACTTCCAGTAACATTGTTAGAAAATACCATAGGTAAACAATTTCTCGTTAAACTACGGAATGCAAGTTCCTAGAAAATGTTCAGTGAACGTCGAATCAGTTGGTCTGAGAGAGGATAGAGGACAGTAAACTTACGTTAAAATAAAAAGAAAGAAAGAAATGGAACGTAAGATGAAATGCTATAGAAAAAAGGAGTAATTCCAAGTCAATTAGTGGCAAATAAAAAAAAAAGAAAAAACCATTGAGAAAAGAAAGATATGCATAATTCGCATTACCACATAGCATATTCATAAGAAAAGAGGCAACCATAAATTTAATTCAAATCAATTAGTAAAAAGGAAAAAAATATACAATAATAAAAATAAAGAAAGAGAAGAAAATTAAAATTTACTGAATAAATCAAAAGCGTGAAGTTGGCGCACATGCATTGTATGAATATAGATTAAGTACTGAGCGCTGACAATGTACTAAATTGGGCAACTGAGACAACACGCAAAACTGCAAGAAAGTGACAGTTCATAAAACGTAAAAAGAAAATCAAGTCAATCAATTGAAAGTGAATCGATTTGTCTTTCCTTCTTATCCGGACTTCCAACAAGATAACACGTAAATTATCAATCAACTGATAATTAAAGAAGAACGAGTCAAATACGATTAATTGTTCGCCTTCATTGCGACAGTATATTTCAATTTATTAGTGAATCGGCCTTTATTGCCACAAAAAAGTGAATCCGTGTGACATTAACCAACAAATTCAACGCAATTCATCAGCGAATCATACAATCGAAAAGAATCCCACGGAATTAGCAGCCAATTCACCAAGAACTACAAATCGAGGCAGTGATTTCAATTTTCATCGGAATTCAACCAAATTACGTGCCCAAGAACATTGTCAAAGCAAATTACACAAAATTGTAAGTAGTTTTTAAGATTAACTGCGATCGCATAGGTAGGGCTTTGAATGATTTACATTAAAGGACCGATTTTGAGAACAAAGATAAGAAGAAATTTTTCTGTTATATTCCGTAAACGACCCGCTTGCAATTTCAGAATTATTTTTTAAATTAAAACAAAGGAACATAACAGCCATTCACATTATGTCTGCCCAAAGCCTCGTCCACAGCTTTGAAGGATATGTTGTCAAACGCCCCCTCTATATCAAGGAAGGTGCCTACTGCATATTCTTTATGATAAATTGATTCCTCTATCATCACTGATAGAGAATGCAAAGCTGTTTCAGTAGATTTGCACTTCTGAAAAGCATGTTGACCGTTGAATAGAGGACAGTTGCGGTCAATGTGGTCTCTCAGAGATCTATCAACAAGTCTTTCCAATCCCTTCAGAAGGAAGGAGGTAAGACTGATAGGTCTGAATGATTTTGGCTTGGTGTAGTCATCCTTACCCGATTTAGGAATGAAAACGACTCTAACACGTTGCCATAACTTGGGGATGTAACCCAGTTTAATGGAAGCGTTATAAATTGCAATGATATGCTTTTTAGTAACGCACCACGATTTTTGCAAAAACACTGGATAAATTTCATCGAACCCTGGTGATTTGTAAGGTTCAAAGGATGAAATAGCCCAAAGGACTCTGTCGTCAGTAACGATTTCTCCAGTGATGTTTTCGGCACTTAAGTTCAGTTCCCTGAACTCAGTAACAGTGTCAACCTCCGAACTATCCCGACTTCCGGGGAAGTGAGTGTTCAAAAGAAGTTTAGCTGTTTCCTCATGGGATTTTGTTAAGTCACCATTAGGTTGCCTTAGTACACCAGGTTGATTCAAGGTATCCCTTGACATCAGTTTGTGTACCCGTGACATAGCTGCAACGCCTTCTATTTCGTTGCAGTATCTCACCCAGGAGTTCTTCTTCGACTTTTCAATCTCCGAAGAGTACTCATTTCTCTTAGATTTGTACTCTGTCCATCTAATTGCTTTCATTTCCACGGGACAGGTACGGTACCGACGGAATGCTTTGTAACAATCCTTTTTCAGTTTACTAAGATTTTTGCTCCACCAAATGTTGTATTTTGGTTTGCTGTTTTTACCAGGACATGATAGAATAAAGGCTTCATTAAACGATTTAGAAAGGTCGTTTACAGCACTATCGAGCTGTTGAGCGCTGCTTATATTCTGTATGAAAGGTATTTGATCCAATTTGTCTCCTAGGCTGCTCAAAAAGCGTTCCCAGTTTGTTCTCCTTGGATTTCTGAAGATCTTTTGTTCATTTGGTGACATCGTCAGCATGAATTTAATCATTCTGTGGTCTGAACAAGTTTCCTCGTTTGAGACGCACCAGTTGCTAATTCTGTCTAAAATATCCCGACTAGCAAAGGTTACATCTAGGACTTCAGATCTGTTACAAGTCACAAAAGTTGGCTCTGTGCCTTTGTTCACAATTTCTAAGTCCTTGGTGGCTATGAACTCAATGAGCTCTTCGCCACGTTTATTAATGTCACTACTACCCCACAGATAATGGTGAGCATTTGCATCACACCCCAGAATCAATGGTCTTCCAGTGGAAGTACAGAAATCTGTGATTTCTGAGACCATTTTCCCCGGTCTCGGTTCGACACTATCATATGGAAAGTAAGCGCTACAAAGAACTATTTCTTCTTTATTATCACTTACTCCTGTATTAAGTAACATTGTTGTTGTATCACCATTACAAAACTGTGGAAGTAGTGTAAGTGATACATCATTGGTAGCAAAAATGCAAGTTCTAAGTTTATCTCCTTTGTGGTGATAGAAAACTCTGTATATTTGCTCAATTGGAACCTCTATCTCGTTGCCGATGGTATAGGGTTCTTGTGCCAAAATTAACTGATGGTTTTGTTTAACTGTATGCACCAATTGCGGGGAGTTACCAATTAAAGTGGTAGCCCCCTTCGCATGGTGCAAGTTAATCTGCTTAAACTCTATCTCGGTCCGATTCACAACAACGGTGTTGCGTACAGATATTTGTGAGACAGAGTTAGCGGTTCGGCGGTTTGAGGGCAACATTTAATAGAAAAAAAAACATTTACTCCTCCATTTGATGCTCACTGTCAGCCGAACTCCGGTCTTTTTGAGTAGACTCAGAGCCTGACGCATCATTGGATGTAGCACTGGGTCCACCTGGTTCTTTGACCAAAGTGAACACCGCTTTGCTAACACCACAAAAGTGTGAATCGGACCGTTGCTTCAGAACATCAACAGATTCTTTGCCTACCCCAATTGTTAGTGTAGTACTACCGTTGATGAATTGAGAACGCATCACGGTCCAACTCTTTGTGACGATTCCCCGATTTTGTGCCTCTAGTAACCTGAAGATGTCACTGGCAGGCTTTTTGATTCCCCGTATCCAAACATTGAATTTGTATGGCTTGGGGAGATCACCAAAATCTATCATCGCCAATTTGGTGCCCTTCCACAGTCTTCCTTTTTTCATAATTTCTGGTAGAGCTTTCTCTAGCCAGGCGAAGGTTTGTGGAGTGGCGCTTCTAACACGCATGGCACCCAGATGAGGTCTGACATCGTCAAACTGTGGAAGATTCACATTTTTCCCAATCTGGGCCATCATATGGTCTATGATCAGCGCATTAAGTGTGTCGAACCTTTTTTGGTCCAACATTGTCATCAAGCCGGGCTGTCTTTGGTCAATGATGAGCCTGCAGATTGACTTTTTAGCTATATCTGCAAACGACTCCTCTACATTGACAGCCTGGTTGATGATACTTGAGCCAGCACCAGTCGACTGCTGAGGTTTTTTACCAGCAGGTGGAACCTTGGCTTTTGGCTGGCCTTGCTTAGCTTTACCAGTACGTTTGGCACCAGACGACCGCTTCTTTTCAGTTGCAGGTGGTACCTTGGTATTGGAGTTGCTCGCCTCTGGAACCTCAGCGCCAGTCAACCGCTCCTTTTCAGAAGCAGGTGGCTCTGAGGACTTTGGCACACTTGGTCCAGCAATATAGTACACACATAAATATATCGATGGTTTGTAATTTTTGAATCACTATGCCACTGCACTTTATAGTATTGTGCGAAAAAATCACTTTAATTTTGCTTATAGCAAGAAAAAATAATAATTGGAATTATTTTTAAAGTAAAAAACAAACAAAAATTGAATTTTATTGAAGATTGTGAAAAAAACACGTTCGTATGTGACAGCTGTCAAACTCACTCAAGAGCGTAAGCTCAACAACACATTTTATTTTCTCACGTAGCTAAAAACTGAATATTTCCCCCGCAAAATGTTTGTTGTCGTTAATTTGTTAAAAGCAAAAATATATTTAATTATATCAGAAAATTTTGTTCATGATTTGTGTGAACAATCACTTAAAAATGTTGATTGCAATACAAATCATAAATATTTAATATATTGGTCGAAAAATGTGATTGGTAATGGACGAACTGCACCAAATATTACGTGTACACCAGTGTTTATTTTAGATGCGTATCTATCTTAAAATTAGATATAGATTTAGATAGATATGTATCTGTATCTGTATCTAGACATAGACGAATATGAATGAACTATCTATGTATAATGTATATCTAGATAAAAATAATTTTTATATATCTATCTATTTATTATCTAGATTTTCACATTAGGACATTTCAATCAATCATCAATTTTTTCGAAAAATGAAAAAAATATTTTTTATTATTCAAATGTATGAATTTATGTCACAAATTTTGATTTATAATTATTTTAATAAATGAATTATGATTATTTTTGAAAATGAACAATAATTTTTGTCGAAATCACTAATTTGATTTATTGTCATCAACATTTCCTTCGATTTTCAATGGACCATCACGTTGTTCGTTTTCATCGTCCACTTTTAATTCCGTGTTTTCATCAACATTGGTGAGTCGATTTTCAATGGATCATCACGTTGTTCGTTTTCGTCGTCTACTTTTAATTCCGTGTTATCAACAACATCGGTTGCTTCGATTTTCAATGCATCTTAACGTTCTTTATTTTCACGATCAACTATAAATGAAAGAAAAAAAAGTAACAATTAGATCCACAATAATCAAAAATGAATAATAATGTTAAAAATAAAATTCGTTAAAAAATCAAATCGTTTCTCACTTAATGAACGCAATTCGTTGCGTAAAACAGCTTCAGCAAACTTCGTATCTAAAATAAACACTGTGGAGGAACACAATCACCGGAATGTTTGGAGTTCGGCTCAGAATATGCTGGACCAAAATCACTTTCATCTTTCACTTTTGGTATTTGACCTGGTTGTAAATAATCAGTTTGGACATTGTGTTCATCATTCAATGTAACCAATTATTCTTCTGTTGGCTTATTAGCGATATCTGAATTAAAAACAAAAAAAAATGTAAAATTTTTTCGCTCAATTAATTTTTAATACGCTGTAACTTACCAATTAGATGAGTGTCAACTGGACATGGAACGGAATGATTGGGCTTCAACTCGAAATTTGTTTCAAAGGAATCATTTTTTTCTGTTGCTTTGCCGTTAGTCGGATGAACATTGCGCAAATGATGATTCGCAAAGTTGGAGAGACACCATTTACCAGTTTGAACATTCCAAAATTGTGAATAAAAGTCTTTCCGTCCTCTTTTCTTCTTTCCGTCTATGTCGCATAGCACACAATGGACCTATCCTTTTACGCCATGATTTCTCTCAACAACAATCATGTTTTTTTTAAGAGTGAAATTACATGGTTGCCATATGGTTTTAATAGGTTCAACACGGCATTGAAGAGTTTTTCTTCCAAGTCTTCAACAGTAAATTCTATTGGTGAACATTTTGTGCTGTTCTCTTCATTGAAATAACCATAGGTGTGAAATTTTGGTACTAATTAGTAGATTTGTTAGTAGATCTACTAAGTAATGTTAGTATTTTCATACAAAATTTTGCAAATCTACTAACCAATCTACTAATTAGTACAAAATTGCACACCTATGGAAATAGCCATATTTTTACTTTTCCGCACACAAAATGTTGTGCGTAAAAGTATTGTAATCGGTCAAAAAATTAAGGGCACCCAAAAATATATTTTCTCTGCGTTTTGAAACTGAGAGAACACGAAAAACCAGTTTTTAGAGCGTCGTAATGTGAGTGTGTGGTACCCTGTACCCTGTACGCTGTACGCTGTACGCAAAAATTTGTTAACACGATAGCTCATTCCCAACGAACCCGAAAAAAAAATCTGATGATGCAGAATTGTTAGCATAGGTCAGGACACATACACACATAAAGGGGCATACATATGGGCTACATCAACCGAGACTAATATGGCAACGGACCTCGTTGCCATGTATTTTGTTGTTGTAATCCTTCTGTGTGTACCATTTCTATCTCTTTCCCTCGTCCTCTCTCTTTCGAAAAGAAAAATATACGATGCATATGGAAAACGCATCTGAATGTAATAGTATACAGTATATGCTGTGCTCTCTGTCTTTTTCTTTCTTTCTGACTTATCATCAAGCATATCTGATACGGCAACGGACCTCTTTGCCATATATTTTGTTGTTGGAATCGTTTTATATAGTAAAACTTTGGACGGTTTAGTAGATGTATTGTTAGATGTGCGTTCATCTATATTTCCAACTGGAATATCGATTACATATTTAACGAACTGTATCTTGATGATGAATGAGTAGTTCATTATATTAAAGCAATAATTTATTCCAATTTTAGTCAACAAAACATTGAAATGAAAATCATATTGTAAAGAAGATTGTTGAAATTTAAATCATGAGTTTTTGAGATGAGAAAAAACTATAAAGATCAATGTCTTACGACATGAATAAATCAGTCGACTGTTTGGTGTAGTTCAAAAATGACTTACAGTTGCTTTTACCAGGTAGTACCTCATCAATACTTCAAGCCAATTTTTTACCTGAAATCACACTAGATCAGAACAATCTTTATAGTTGTGCACTATTTGATTTATTTATCAAAAATACAAATGCGAATGAAATTGGTAATTTGGGTGAAATACGCATCAATTGTGATATAATTTCCAGATATATAAATGGGTCGCAATGTCATACAATTCATCAATTTGCTACTAGTACATCAGATAAAATATTATTGCCATTTGTGTCGATGATGGTTCGATTTATTTTATGAAGCCTATTTTCATGTTTATAAATCAATATAACCAAATCAAATCTGATTATTTCCTGAAAAAATAATTTTTATAGCGTTGTATTGTGCTCCTTGTAAATTTTTCAATTGAATCTTAGTTGCGTATGTACCATAATTTGGTGCCATATCCAATAAACGATTGTATACCAATTTCCTAGGGGAATTTAACAAATTGAATATCAGTGGATAATCAACAAATAAAGCAACTTTACTACAAATAGTGTTTAATGCTCCGAGATGTTCAAATAACTTGCAAATACAAATTTTACGAATGTTTTTCATAACACAATATAAACTCACGAATTATTTGAGTGTTGCTTGCACAAAGTCAGTGCGTTCTCTTCACATTTCTCATTCTCTTGATATCCTTCGATTATGCTTCTGCATGTTATTGTTGTTGTGCTCTGTATTTGTTTTTTCTCCTCTCTCATTGCTATATTTGTTCGCATTTGTTTTTTCATTATATTCTCTCGAAAAAACACTTGAACTTATCGCTTCAGATGCAAATTTTTCAAATTTGATCGAATTTTTGTATTTTCACCGAATATCGGAACAAATCAACTGAATTTCATTGATTTGTGAATTGATAAATTCCCCTTGCCAATTACTGATATACCTCAAATGATATCTTCTCATCGATTTTTTCACTAAGCTTTTTCGATGCATTTGATGCGGCACTTATTTCCCGAATAACTTTATTTATATGGACATCCCACTTTAAATTGCTTTTATTTATTTATTTATTTATTTATTCTTCATCTGATCACAGATTGACATTAAAAGCATATTACATTACATTTACATTACAATATTCACTAGTTCATTTCTCCCTTCGCTTTGGCAGTGAAGCACTTCCCGATCAATTTACTCAGCCACCAGCCCTAATGACTACGGAATGACACTCTACGTAAACCGATTGTGCTCACTGCTAATCAGATATTTAAAGATATAATCTGTTTAGCGCGATATGAGTTTTTTATTTGCATCGATTTGAATATAATTTATTTTAATTTGTTTAGTGTCCCAAATGAAAGCGTCAAACGTAAAAAATGGATAGAAGCTATTGAAAAATACCAGCCGTTCGACTACACATTGTATAGATTCCATGTATGTGAATTTCACTTTCCGAAAGAATCTATTAAAAGAATCGGCGGGAGAACAGATTTAATGCCAAATGTTGTCCCGATTGTTTTTCCGTAAGATTTTACATTTTGCACTAAACATTAAAATACAAATATAGTACTAATTTGTGTATTGATTTTTTGAAAATTGAATAAATAGGGACATTCAGGATAAATATCAAAATGATTCAATTGAAAATCAAAGTCAATATTTGGATTCAAATATTTTAAGTACGCAAAACGATGTGGAATACTATGAACAAAACGAATTCATCATTGAACACGAGGAGATTGTTTCAAACATTCGAGCTGATTTGGATGAAATGCTAAGCATTGAATTGTAATGATTTGTTTTTTTAAATATGCGTTCAAAACTTGTTATGTTGTTTAAAATCATTTTAAATATGTTATGAAACTGTATAAAATTATTAGAGTTCATGATTACGCCCAACCACAAAACTCGCAAATTCCTCACACTGATGTCAACAATCACTTCAATTGGAAATGATGCTTCAAAAGGCAAAACAAACAATAAAGAAACTACAAACGAGTTGCTCTGAAAAAACTAAACAAATTATCAGTCTTCGGTCAGCATTGAGACGATCTCAAATAAACAAATCCAGTTTGGAAAGTGTGTTGAAAGAAATGAAAGACACTAAAATCATTTCAGAAGAATGTCATCGCATTCTAGAAGTAATTATTTAAGACGATTTAATAAAAAAAAAACACTTGCATCAATGTGACTAAACATTCATTTAATATTTTTTGTATTTCGTAAATAACCAAATTTATTTTTAAAATTATTTTGAAATTTTCGCGCCAATAATCGGATTCCAAATTTTTATTCTTTTTTTGAGTTGGCAGTACTGTCACTGACATTTCTGTAAAGTTTCACGTCATTATTTGCATTACTTCATTGGTTACTGTTGTGTTTTCTGAACAGCCATAAGTGCATTTTGCGATTTTTTACATTTTCTCCATTTTTTTCACAAAAGAAGTTATAATAAATTTTGTTTGCACTATCAAATTTCGACAAACAGATCTTTTGAGATCATATATTGAACCTTCCTCTATCGAACTGTAATAATATCCAGGTTTTTCAAACGACAGAAAATTTTCCTAGAAGTTGAAGAACATCTAAACCTCTGAAAATCGGCTTGAACGACCATTAACATCAAAAAAATGAGAAATTTTTTAGTGAAACATCGTCGATGAACTTTAAGAGTGATGTTTAGATCTCTTGGTTCTCCACATAAACTATGAATACCGTTTCAAAAGCTTTTTTTAAAGTTAAAAGTCCCAATTCACGTTTGGTTCCAAAACCATAAAATTTCTTTTATTGGTTTTTTGGAATTTTTTCACCAAAAATTTAACCATTATCGTTCCGTAACCACCGTATTCGCCTGATTTAGCTCCATGTGACTTCTGGCTATTCTCTAAACTCAAGAAACCGCTTCGAGGACACCGTTTTGACACGATTGAGGAGATAAAGGCCGAATCGCAGAAGGAACTGAAGGCCATTCCGGAAATTGAATTTCAAAAGTGTTTCAAAGATTGGAAAATACGTAGGCATAAGTGCATTGCATCCGGAGGGGATTATTTTGAAGGGGATGAATTAGATTTAGAAGAATAAATAAAGAATTCAAAAAATTTAATTTGGCATCTTACTATTTTTTGTACACAGTAGTATCGATAAAATTGAGCACTTGTCAAGATTTAGATGTAAATCATTCATGTCACACCATTCCTTCAGTGAGTTGATTAAAGACTGAAGTTGAAAAGAATCTGTATTGTAATGTAAGTCAGGAACAATAAAATAACACGTGGTTGTATGACAAGTTATTTATTTAATGCGTCTTGTTCAAAAGTTAACAATCGAATGTGTCAAGTGACGCGCGCTGCTCACCTCTCTCTTACTCTATATATTACGGTCAATCCTGGTGCTCACTTATTCACAATGTACAGTCATGCTATAGTACACAATGATTCATCCATACCGTCTCACTCAGCACTCATACACATTCATACACACAGTCATACCATTACAGCTCGGCCGTCCTGACCAAACAATCGACCTCGATTGTTGTACAAATTTTGTTATGTCACATTTACTTATTCGTCTAAATATTCATAATTTTCATAATTATTATCTACTGGTTCAATTCTTAATTCTATTGTATTGCCTTCTGTGTCCACATCTTCTGTGTTCTCGTTTGGTTCTAACCACAATTTTATTCTGGATGAATCTATAACGCTATTATATGGCATCTGTGTTACTTGACAATTTTCAACATCTGTTACAACATATCTGTCGTTATCTAACTTTTTGCTTATTACATATGGTCCCTTATATTTTTTTATTAGTTTTTTATTCGTTCCAATTGTCGTGTCAACATTCTTAATCACTACAATGTCTCCCGCTTTAAACTGTTTTGCTGGTTTGTGATGTTTTTCGAAATATTTTTGGTTGTATAACTGAGACTTCTATATGGACTCTTCTGCTTGTTTTCTTATATCTTCTGTATCATCATGACGTCTGTTATATGTTTCATGCAAATACTCTGTTAGTTCGTCTATTGCTTCTCCACGCTGCTCAACTCCAAATAACATTTTACTAGGGGTCTGTCTCGTAGTACAATGAACCGTATTATTGATTGCAAATTCGACATCTGACAATTTTTTCTTCCAATCTGCGTGGTTTATTGGATCTGTTATTTTGGCTAAAACTGCCTTCATTACCCGGTTAACCCTTTCAACCTGACCATTTGATTGTGGAGAAGCCACTGCATTCTTTATATGTTGTATATTATTATTTTTACAAAAATTTTCAAAATCTACTGATTTTAACCCTGTTCCTCGGTCATTAATTATTCTTCTTGGGCGGCTGTATTCACTGAAATATTTATTAAGTGCACAAATCGTTTCTTTCGTACCCGTATTTACCGCGTATAACTTCGTGAATTTTGTAAATGCATCTATTACTACAAGCACATGTTTATGTTTTGAATTCACTGTTTCTAATGGACCGAAATGATCTATATGCAAAGTGTCAAATGGTTCTGGCGTCTTTGGAATACTGTAAAGATTTCGTTCGTTTTTTCTTGCCGGAGTTGAGTAATATATGCACTTTAAACAATTTCTAATATATTTATTGACTTTTTCACGCATAAGGGGAAACCAATAGTGCTTCTGTATCTGATTGACACATTTTTCAATACCCAAATGCCCGTAATTCTCATGAATTAATCTTATAATACTCGACTCCATTTCTTCTGGCACGTATAATTGATTACTTTTTTCACTGACACGAAATATTAATCCGTTTTCTAGCTCGTAACCTACTACTTCTTCTGTTTCTAAATTATTTCTATCGGAAATAATATCGAAATAATTTATTGAAATAATTTATTATGTATAATTTCCGATAAATCCGAATTTAATTATTTGAAATTATTTATTCAATAATTAAAATCGGTTTATTGTGTATTTATTTATTTGAAACAATTTATTCAACTAAAGTTGACAATTAACTAAATTTAGATTGTGTAAATTTTCAAAACAAAAATGGTGCTTGATTTTTTTTGGAAAATAGACTTGTTAGACAAGAAAATATTCTAACTAAAATTCGCATTTCATTTGGTCACCTTAATAAAAATAATAGAAAAATAGCTCGCGTTACTCTTTTAATTTTTTTATTTGAACATTGAACATTCTTAAAATTCACGAAAAAATTTTTCATGAGAAATCTTATTAAATTCATCATTACACATACAATTACATAATTATTTCTATACTGCAAAAATTGCATTTCAAAAAAATTATATTTCATTTTATTTTGTTTCATTGAATATAAAAAATTTATGGAAATCAGACTTTTATACCATCTTTGTCAAAAAGATATTAATAAGTAAACAAATTAGCTAAAATTAGACATTTGGAAAGCATTTGTTTTTGCGACGATTTTACTGCAACATGGACATGTTACTTTTTTTTTCCCAGTATTCAATTTTCTAATATTATTTTTATAAACGGCTTCACATTCCATTTCATGTTTTTTTTTTTCGTTCATTCCAACATTTAGAACAAATAACAATTTCAAAGCAAGGGATAAGTATGATATCACATTGCTGCGACAAACAGCATATGCATGTACCATTCGGAATATTTGGTGGTTCATTATTTTCTTCAATTTGTTCCTCTATGGAATAATTTTGATCAACAGCGTCATTTTGAATATGTTCAATGCGTTTATTGATATATAAAATGCGGTCCAAAAATTGATCCGGTGACATTCGACCCTCTCTCAAAAGAACATTGCTTGCACGAATTTTATCCGCTCGGTCCTGCATATTTGAAAAAAAAAAAAAAAATATTTAATTTGTTTTAAATTGAAATGGAAATGTTAAGAAAATAGTTTAGAAAAAAACAAATTGAAATTTTCGAAATATTATTATTTAAATGAAATTACTTTATCTTCTTTCTTCTGCTTGTTTCCGGATAATCCACCACTTTCGGCAAAATTGAAAAATTCTGACGATTTCATGAATTCTTGATTTTTGATCGATACACAGAACCAAACGAAACTTCCCTTCTTATGGCAATATTCTCCAAGTGCTCTGTTGTAGCCTTCTGCTGCAGAAGTTGTCTTTGTTTCGTTACCAAACACAGAGAATTTTTCTGCGCCTTCTTTAATTATCCACTGCCGATAGTAATAAGTTATAAATGCATTCAATTCGGAATTGTTCACTTTGTTGTTGGCTTGTTGTTTAAGACTTTCAAATGTAGAATCAATCATATTTGCTGGTAAAAGTGCGAGATACATCAATTTATAATAGATTTTTCTGGCTAATTCATTACTTCTAATAAAATCCATTAATCCGTAAATTTTCGCAGCATTTTTGCGTATTGCTTGAGCTTGATGAAAGTGACACGTTGAAAAACCAGCAAGGGGATATTTAACTTTGAGCGCATTACGAACCGCTAGCTCAAAATCAGTGATAAATAATTTGGTGCCGCTCATATCAAAAATTTTTGCATTTATAAACTCAAAAACAGCTTCATATGCTTTTTGAGTTTTTCTATTCATCAGTACAAATATGCATGGGAATATCTAGTTGAAAATATATGTATGGGAATATCAATTAAAATATTGTTATTATTATATGTATATTCATTTAACCTTACCTTTTCTAAATAAACTGTATAAATCACCAGCAACTGGTTGAATGATCCAATAGGAACCACATCAAAGGTCCCATCCATCATAACTGTACGATTTCCAAAAGGTACTCGTGACGAATAAGTTTCAATAATAAATTCGGATGAAAAAACACAAAACGCGTAGTCATTACTCTCAAAGCAACCGTTATAAAATATTCTTCCATTTTTCGAATGTCCTAGCAATTTCATTACGTCGTCTCGTGCGAACATTTTCGAAATATTGTCACAATTTATTGGATTTTTTGGTAAGCTGGAACTTCTGATTAATTGTAAACTGCGTTCCACTTTGAAAAAATCGATTTTTACATCCGGAAATTGAGATAAAATGGAATAAAAAATGTCGCGTACTGATTGTTTTTTTTCGTTGATCAGAGTTGATATGTCTCCACACTTTTTTTTAACGGTATTCAGAACTTTCAGTTCGTTGTACTTTTTTTCTTGATTTTGATGATTATGGTTAAAATATTTAATTGGTTGCACACACAAATTATCGGACCTCACATGTACACGGCAATTGCACAATTGGCACTTGTATGATTCACCTTTCGAATATTTTGTATTAAAACTATAGAAATGTTTTTCGTCAATAGTATATAACAAACTGGAATTAATTCTATATCCTTGAATTTTTTCGTAATTCAAAAATCGATATGCATCCGAAGATTCACTGAAGTCGCTAACTATACTTTTTTCGCTTGAACACGTAGAACTGGTGTCGGTCAAATCAATGTTACTCGATGCCATGTTGGAATTGAAATGAAACTAAAACCGCTACTTTTTAAATATTACCAACAACAAGGAGCAACGAAGCAAACCAATTGGTTTATTGTTTTAAAAGCGACAAATTATATGGAACATTTTGCAAGCGTTCAACGTCTCGTATTGCAAGCAAAAATTTTTGTACTTGAGTCAAATTCACTAATTTCATCGCCCGTTCCATATCATCGGTTTGCGACAATTTCTCATAATCGGGAATGTTCCATTTGAACCTTTTTTTTATTTTGATAACTGTTTGCAATAAATAACGATCAGCATCAGAAAATTTGACACATTGACTTTTAAGCACGCTGCCAATTTGCATTGTGCCATAAAATAACACAAAACACTTCTGGACATTGCCAACTTTATATACCGAATTCAAATTCAATCCCTTTTAGCAAGAACATATTCACATGGTTGAAAAATATAATCTAGTTTCAATATTTCATTCCAATGAATTCGTGTTTTGATAACAACGGTCTGTGTTTTTGGCACAATTGCAGTCTGTGATGGTTTCAATAAACAATTTATTTCACTTGAACTCAGTTTTTTTAATTTTATTGTAAAATCTCTCAATTTATATTGAATCACTATTTTTTTTTCAATTGATTTTTTTATTTGGACATGACTTTTGGTTACTTTGCCGCTACGAAGTTTAACTCTCAAAAAAGAACGTTCAAAAAAATCTCTAGTAACAGTCGGTAAAAGTGCCAGCTTCATCGACAATCCATACTTAACAAAGGATGATGTTATAAAACGGGGACGAAAAAATATTGCACCAGTAATTGAAGAAACTAAAACATCAAAGAGAAGGCCGAAAATTATTTTGAATGATTTAATGATGAACAAAACAGGCGGATGTTTAGAAACAGAATTTGTGCCATATAATGAAAATGTTGTTCATGAATATTATGATGACCCGAATGAATTGTGTGAGAGGTTACGTGTTTTAATTGCATCTCGAACTGCTGGAAACACAAACCATTCACAGGAGATAAATTCTATTATTACCGAATTGCGTGAAGCAGACATAATAGAATAAAGTTACATTAGACATTTTTATTATGCTTTGTGCTCACTCCAATATTCAGCTCAAAAATTTTCATTTGTTTATTCTTCTAATGCATATGCAATTTAATTTTGTTTTTGTTTCGACAACATGTTTGTAAAGGACAAATCATAAAGTTAGGTGCATTTTTAAATGTTTTTTCACCTCTTCACTTATTCTTACACATCGTGCCGCATCCTTTTTCTAACATTTATGACGTATATAAACTGCACATAGTTGCATTGAAAATGGGAACATGTAATAAAACGATAAAATGTTCAGTTTTGACAAAAAAATATGCATTGTCACCTTTTGCAGATGTAAGAAAATAGAAGAAAATCGTAATAATTATGTAATATACTATGCGTAAATTTGTGAGAAATAGCTCAATAAAAATATTGCCAAAAGTATTTTATTACAGTTGTATTTCAAACGTAGGAAATTGCAACTATTTAACACCAATTATAAAGAAGTTCAAAGTGCATCAACTGAAAAATGCAATTGTTTTCAATAAGTGACGTTTAGAAAAATTATGTATAAATAGGGACATATTTTCTCTAAGTCAATTCAGTTCAGAAATCATTCTGTAAGAGTAATATTCAAGTAAACATTGAATTTCTCAAAAAATTGACTTTTGAAGCAACAACTATGATGCCAAATCTCATCGAACAATTATTAGGTAAGTCCCTTTATATTTTCCAACACAATTTTTTACATTATTTCTACCAACATTTTTGATAAAATTTACACTTATACACTTTACCTTCTCAGAAAATTCAATTTTAATGCAGCGAATCGTTTTGCAACAATTGATAATGCCACAACATCACCAGTACCAGCAGCAATATCAGCATTATCAATATATGGCGCCACCCCACACCATTCTACCCAACACATTTAGCACCACCACCTCCACCACCTCCACCATCATCACCATACTATGGACATGGATATCGAACACCGGGTAGTGTAACAACGATGCCGCCGATTTCTCCATCATTTTTCGCGCGAGTTGCAACACCTACAACGATTGCCGACTTTGATGACATCGATGTTAATGACGGGCCGATCAACTTCGATGAGATTAATGTTCAGCGAATGAACAATGAGCGTGATACAGATACTCCATGGATGGTTCGTCGAAATTCCATCTATGCGAGTATTGCACGATCTATTTCACCATCACAACCGCCATCAAAATTATCACCACGATCACCATCATCTGATGAGAATGTTGAGCAACAGCAGCCAGAGGATGATGGTGATATTAGTGTCATCGAAATAGATGACCTTGAGGATGATATTGATGTTGATGGTCCTGTTGAAGTTGATGAAGAGGTTGATGTGGTTGATGAAGAGGATGATGATGTGATTTATGTTGGCGAATATCAGCAGCCGCCTCCACAAGCAGCATATCAACAACAGCAGCAGCAGCTGCAACAACAACAACAACAACAACAACAACAACAACAACAACAACAGCAACAACAACAGCAACAACAACAGCAACAACTTGATCGACCATTATGCGCTGTTTGTAGGGACGATTTATTGACAAATACGCCAATGGTTCTCCCATGTAGTCATGTTCTCTGTCGGAGTTGCATCACGGCTATATGTGAAACGCGTCGCAAATGCCCAATTTGCCGCCGTCCAGTGTCATCGATGGAGAGATGTACCGCTTTATATTTTCCATAAATTTGCCTATATTTTTTATTGTTTTTTCCTCCTCTTTTTTTTTTATCAAATCGATTTTAGTAATAATAATAATAATAATTTAAATAGTTATAGTAGAAAATAAAATGTAATTTTTTTATTATGAAATTTCAATAAATTAAAT
>JAQOWM010000012.1:0-13846 GCA_029041755.1 Resseliella maxima
TATAAATTTACTTAATACGAGTCTTACTTACGAGTATTATCCAAAAAATGTCCAAAACTGTATTACTTACTATTAGAAAAATGATCTTGCTGCTTACTTGAATCTACTTCTTAACTTACTTGTTTCCACGTTCGTTCGACGTTACGTTACAAGTAATCTCTACAAGCCGTGGGAGCGAAATGACAGAACAAAAGAATAAAATTAAGTGTGTGCAACAGTGCAGTCTACCAACATGGTGGCAGAATGTGTAAGCATGAATTGAAAGGCTCCGAGGAAAAATTTTACACAGAAAAGTTTCGTGGAAAAATGTTATTATTCAATGTATTTGTTGATGTTTTTTGTATGTTGAATACGCTGAATAATAACATTTTTCCACGGAACTTTTCTGTGTAATATTTTTCCCCGGAGCCTTTCAATTCTTCTCAATTGATGTTTAAAACCATCAAACGAAGTGTCAAAGTCAATATCTAGCCATTTTTATTTCCGTATAATTATAAATTATTTTAGCAATTAAAACACATAATATCAATTGCATATTTTTCGCGCAAACACAAATACGCATGAATCAAACAACCATATAGCCGTTTCTTTACACAGTTTTAGTCTTTCTACTCAGCTGTATTAACACTTACTTGATCTGACACACTTTTATAATTACTAATCTGTATAATAGATTTCGTCTGATTAATAATTTCGTGAAGAATAAGTCAATTGAACACATCTTAAATCCGACAGGTTTCATAAATTCCTTTGCGAATTTGTCATATTTTATTTCAGTAAGTAAAAATTCTAGTATAATTAACAATTTACAACATTTAATATGAAAATAAATATGGAATGTTCAGACATATTTGAGATTTGAGATTTAAATTAATTCTACAAATATATCTATCAAATAACTGTAATTATGCGAAGAAATTCAATTATACAGTTAAGGTGTGAGAGAGTTCCAACGAATATCGTCAGATTCGTGAGTTAAATATCGAACACCAACTTGCCTCTCAAGGGTCCTCAGGTCCAGCCAAGTTTGTCGGTCTTGCAACCATGAATGAAGTAAACTTTTGTCCACTGTGAACCGTTTACGCTGTTTGACTTGCAATAAATTATTTATAAGATCGATTGCTAAATTAAGATAATTGGTGGATATAATAGCTCAGATTAAAAAATAGCTGAAAAATTGATAATGCATGCGATATACTAACCATCACTAGAGATATCTTTCCACGGTGTAGATGGATACATAAATGCTGCGTTTTGAATTTGATCATTTATATCTTCGTCTTCATTGAAGGGAAATGTTCCGCTCAAACTAACATAAATAATAACACCGACACTCCACATGTCTAGTGAACGGTTATAGCCTTTATTCCGTAAAACTTCTGGCGCTAAATAGGCTGGAGTTCCAACAACAGAACGTCTGAATGATTTCTCCCCAATAATTCGAGCAAATCCAAAATCGCATAATTTTACTTGCGGAAATTCAGAGTCAGTAGATAAAAGAACATTTTCTGGTTTTAGGTCACAATGGACAATATTTTTGCTGTGTAAATGTTTCAAAGCTATTAAAATTTGTGTTATAAGGAATTTCGTAACACGTTCATTTAATTTTCCTCGAGAACTTGATAATATCATTTCCAACATATCTCCTTTTAGTTTTTCCATTACGACATAAATTTTTTCAGGAGTTTCGAACATTCTTTCTAAGTTAACTACCCCACAGTGTGAGATATTTTGTAAAATTGCAACTTCATTTTTTAATTGAGCTTCTTGTTTAGTAGGAAATCGTAGTTTGTCAATCACCTTGATTGCTACATCACGTTGAGTCTTTGTATGAACACCACCATATACAATACCAAATTGACCTGAACCTAGAACTTCGTCTGCGAAAATTTGATAGATTTTACCAATATCTTGAATATTCTCCTCAAATTCTGATTGACCTGTAAAAAAATGCAGAGAAATTAATTTAATATCCCCATAAAAAATGATGTGCATGAATTTTCCACAGCGTTGTAAGAGAAGAAATTGATACATTTTTGTTTAAAAAAATTAAACTAAAATAATTTGCAGTTTGCTTTGCATTTTAGACTATGTCATAATAGATTTCAGTCATATCAGCCACTAAAAATGTATGTGACAGAAGTACATTTTCTAGAATCTACTGGTTGAAAATTATATTTTTTTGACATTTTGTTTTTTCTCTTTTCGTTGTGAATTCTCTTTTGGTACTCACGGCTGTTTGTAACTGGCATCATTGCTTGTCGAATGGTTACTTCCCAGCTTTTTGCTAGATGTGCCCCAATTCCACTGTCCGCAGGAGGAATTAAAAGAGGATCACCGACCTTATAGCTTAAAAGTGGATCTTGTCCAACGAAATAATCAACATTTGTGGTTCGAAGTTGAAAACAATGCGACTCATTTCCACTAAGATTTCGTGCTGTCTCAACAGAAATGATTTCATTTATTGGAATTTCTTTGAAATATTTACTTCCATGATCCGATATAAATAAAATGATTGCTTTTGAATCTAATCGCCAATAATGTCTTTTAATAGTTTTATCTTTATTTGTATGGTGGACTAGCCAACCTTCTTTGATAACTTGTCCACTGCGTCTTTTCGTATGTTTAACTGATTGCACAATTCGCATAAGTGGAATATTGGCACTACTAGGTATTAGTTTTACACAGTCTGTTACATTTTCATCATTTATGGCATCATTATCAACATCACGGTATATTGATCCATTTAAAATAACAGAACTTGCTGTATTTTGTCTATTATTGTTCGGAGATTCTTCATTATCACTATCATTTGAGTCGTCTTTCAAAAATATTTCACTAACATTGCTGTCAATAAATTCTCTTGAATTAAGTTCCTTCTCTCCAGGACAATCTTTTGGCACCCTATCAACACATTTTTTATGAGCATTATACTGACAATCTTTGCATTGTAAACCTTGCTTAAAAATTCCACGTAAGAGCTTTTTACAAAACTGACAAACTGTTGGACGTGTATACGTATGAACTGAAAACGTATGTGGAATTTTACGTTCTATCAATCCTACCCCAACTCGAACTCCCACTAAAGACGATCGACTCGAGCGATTGCAAGGTAGCAAATTCTGTGGTGACGTTCAGTGAATTGAATGTAAATAGAAATAGAAATGAAAATAAAAACAATTTTTAGTCTGAATAAATAAAATTCGTACGATCTGATATATTCCATGTTTCAAATGATTTTGTGGAAGTGAAAAAAAACAACACACAAACACATTTCAGTTTTCATTTGGCTTTCTTTCATTTTATTAGTATATTCATCATTATCTGGTATATTAATATCCTCGTTCTATTTGTATACAATAATTTTAAAATATATTAATATGTAATTGTAATTTGATTTTGCTTTACATTCGATGAATCTAGAATATACCAGATCAATTTGAATTTAAATGTGAGTAAAATAAATGAAAATAAAAATAATCATAGAAAGAAAAACATTTCTTATAAATGGACAAATGAAGAAAAGTGTTCACTTTCAATATTTATAGTTTCATAAAGAAAATGAAAGTTGGTTTGACCTAATTCCTAATATCATTCATAAGTTGTGCCATCTTTCTTACCAATGAAGATCCAGCTGTAGAGCTTGAATTATCATCACATGTTGATGCGAGTGAATTATTACTTGATGTAGCTGAAGGACCGCGTGGTGGCTGAAGTGTTGATAATCGTCGAGATGGATCTGCTTTACTGCAATTATCTGGAACCTTGTTCACACATCTTTTATGAAAATTCATGCAACAATCTTCACATTTAAGTCCTTGTCGTACTAATCCAAACAACATTTCGCCACAATAATCGCAGAATGTAGGCGCTTTATATGAATGAACAGAAAGTGTATGTGGTCTAATAGTTGGAATTTCATCATGGTTATTGGCATATATTATTGCTGCAAATTAACAAACAATAGTTATTATATTTCATATAAAATTCAGTTCCTTTAGTTATCTTTATAAAGCACAATATTTTGACGTGGTGTTCTCGGATACCATAAGATAAAACTAATCAGTAAACCCATAAAAGTGATGAAAAAATTTTTGAATTTCAACCATACAGTCTTGTTGGAAATGAAGAAAAAATGATTTTGGCAAAATTTGGGGGTCTGAGGGGTTTTAGTGCCAGGCGCTTGTCGCGTCAGGGCGAAAAATCGGGTTTTCATCAAACTCTAACTTCTAAATGGTTGGGGATTTCACTCAGTGGCTTAAAATGTTCTATATAAATCGTTAGAGTCGTTGGAACAGAGAAGAATTAATTATAGTTTGTTCTTCTTCTATGACTTGTTAAATGGATTTATTGATGCTCTGCTATTAAATCGTGTTGTTTTGAATGAACCAGTACGCTTACTGAGAAGTGGAACAAATTCAATGATTAGAGAGACAAATCATCGTACAAATTATGCACAGAATAGACAGTTGAATCGCATGGGTAGATTGTTCAATCAAATTGATAATAACATTAGTTTTTGTAATAATCGCAATGAATTTAGATCAAAGATAAAATTGATTTAAGTGACTGTAAACTTAAATATGATATAATAGATTTTAGAATTGACAATATAAATGTACAAAGTGTAATAATGTGATTCCAGTCTTAAATGTGATAGCATTAATTTTAAGAAACGATAGATATTGTAAAAAATGTAAATTATCATCTTCAGCCTGACTTAGGCGTAGTAAATAAATAAATAAATAAATAAATAAATAAACGTAAGTGTTTTGGGAACATTTGACCATCAGAGCCATCTGAAATCGGTGCTGAGATTTATTGAATCAAAACAGAATTATTGTTTTCTATTCTTATTTTTATCGTTGTGACATATTTGTTTACTACAGCGTATGACACTTTGCTCCATCTATGTTTAGATCTAAAATCTCACTATAACATGCCGAAAATTGTCAACACGACAATGGCCCACTGATTTCACTTCGGTTTCTTCGGCAAAGTTTTAGATATCATCGAGGCTAGAAACTTTTCCTAACATACCCAAAACCTCAACCCTCATCAAATGGTCCAAAATCTATACCGACATTTTATGCTATAACCGCTTTTTCACTATGAATTTGGCGCATGATTTTTTTTATATTTGAAAAAGATATCTTAGACGTATGATTGATTTTTGTTGTTTTTTTTTTCTTGGAAAAATATGGTTAGTTCAAAAAAATGTTCGTGCATTAAATATAACACCAATTTTATTAATTTTCAGTTAATAATTGCTAAATATTTGCTAAATATTTAATATAAGGTATACTCACGGGAAGACGTTAAAACAATTTCAATTAACGTTTCGTCAACCACATCCGAGGCCGAATTCACCAGTTGCAGAATGTTGGAACTTTTGTAGTCGTGACGGAATAATAGTAAGCGTTCTGATAATTGACTTAAACCATTGTCCGGAATCTATAGCATTTGTAAACCATTATATAGAATGTAACGATTTATTATTGTTTGTAAACATACTTACTTTAGAATTAATGAAATCACAGGCTAAATCCTTTAGTGATTTCAAATTTATTGTTGATGCCGGCATTGTAACCATATCACGTAGATTGCCAAATTGAAACAAAAATGTTACTTCCGTTCCTTCCATATTTTCCGCTGAAATAGAATTTGAAAGAAATCAGTACCTCTATTTACAAAATAATGAATACATTATTTTCATTAGATATTGATAATCCCACAGCATCGCAGCAGCGATGTTCAATCTAAATTTTTTCTGTTCATTGTACCAAACTAATTTATCAAAGTACTCATAACAACTTGATTTAAAAACTTGATTTAACAATTTCAATATTCGATAAATTGTTTTCAATAAAATTTTGAATTGAAAAGATTAGAATTTGATAAATTCTAGATAGATACGGTTTTGTCAACAGCTTGTAAGAAGAGCTGTAAAAAAGGTGGAAAGCAAAAACCTAAGTTGGCTCTTTGATTGAGCTTAAATCCGAATTTTGAGAAAACTATTTATTCGAAATTGCTAGTGTTTTGCTTTCCAAAATCAAAGACATTTTTTTTAGGCCCCCAATTACCCCCCTCCTCTTCTCCGATTCTTCACTTTGCCCGAAGTCGTTTTAGCAAAGAAATTCACGTTGCTCACGTCACCTCTAGGAGTACGGTGTGAATTTAAATGAATCAAACAAAATTGTGAAAGTTTACACAGTGGACTCTCATGCTGTGGGCAAGTACATCAACGATTGTTTAATATATATACTACGGCATAAGTCAGCAGCGTTACATTGCAAGCGATATCATATATACACTGAATTGCACATACACCATTACGGAATGCAAACGACAAATCGTATCTGTGTTGCCGTTTCCGTTGGAATATTCAGTGCGCATTGATAAATCGTATAGGGTGCGTCAATATCTTGAAATCGAAGCTCTTCACATGTAAAAACATACAACGAATGCCACATTGCCTTGCCCATGTATGGTACAGAGCGTAAATAAAGTAAATTTGAATTTAGCTGATTTGAGCAATTTCAACTGAGAAAAAATATTTGTTTTTTAATTATAAATTGTCATATATTATACGAATGACGATAAAATCCATACTGAAAATTTCAATGAATTTTGTGTTCTTTACGACAAATTGTGAGTTAGTTATCATACATTTATGTATATTTAATTATTAA
This sequence comes from Resseliella maxima, assembly GCA_029041755.1. Classification (NCBI taxonomy): domain Eukaryota; kingdom Metazoa; phylum Arthropoda; class Insecta; order Diptera; family Cecidomyiidae; genus Resseliella; species Resseliella maxima. The sequence goes on from JAQOWM010000012.1 coordinate 6,693, forward strand.
ACCGAATAAAACAATTAAAAATATCTATTAGTCTAAATAAATACTGCATATTAGCGATTCAGTTGTGAAATGAATTCTGGTGTCAAAAATTAAACATAGATTTACTCTGAATATATTATGTGCATAATTAATCGTGGAGTGTACCTGAGATTGATTTGATTTTGATTTTATTTCACATTGTCGCGGTTTTTGTCAGTGTTTGTGTTTTACAGTTTGGCGCGTTCAGTAAAATCACAGTGTTACGCTTAGATTTTATTTTGATGTTTGGATTATTGGATTATTGGATTCATACGGGGAGCTATGTAGCTCGTCGCTCAGTCTATACAGTCTATTGCGAGACGCCCGCCTACACTACATTGTGTAGTGCAATGAACAGTAGTCCTATTTTATCTATCAAAAACTGCTTTTAGGCTTGGAAATGAGTCGCAAGCCCTTTGGAAGAAGTTAATGATTTTATAAACATCTGGGGCCTCCTCCGGCCAATTCGTTCCCATATTGAAAACTCCATTTCGGATCTCCCTCAGATTTTCACACTCAATAATTAGGTGGGAGAAGGTTTCTGACCCTCTACCGCAGATTCTGCAGTCTGGGTCGTCCCTTAAACCCATTTTGTTGAGGTGATAGTATATCTTAGCGTGGCCCGTGATTATGCCCACTGCAATTCTAATATCATTTTTGTTTAGATTTAAGAGTTTCTCAGTAATCTTTACATCGTAACGCGTGACAAATTTCTTTGTTTGCTCACAATGAAAGCTGCCATTCCAGTTAAGTAGGACTTGGCTTTTAATACGACTCTTGGATTGGTTTTTGACTAGCGAATAAGTCACAGGTAGGATTGGCTCAGGTCCAACAGGCGCCTGGTCTACCATTTCCCTTGCCAATTTGCTCGCAACGTCATAGCCCATAATGCCTGGGTGGGCATTTATCGATATAATACGAATTGTAGCATTTTGAGAAATCCATTGCAAAACGGATCGGCATTCAGATACCAGAGCTGACTTCGACATTGCATTATTAAGGGCTTTTACCGCTCCTTTGCTTGTTGTGAAGATTGCAATGTTCCCTCTGATTCCATTTTCTCTAATACTTACAATGTAACTGTGAATCGCGCATATTTCTAATAGAATGCCAGCTGATTCACCTGTAGGTAAACTGAATGTTTCTTCGGTTGATTGATTGTACCAGGCTATTCCGCTGTTCTTCTTCCCTACTGCCACACTCGTGAAGACGATTGTGTCAGCCCAAACAATCTGTTCGCCGAATTCATTCATGTTAATAGTATATATTATTTGGTAATTCTTTTCAAGCATGAATACTGGTTTGATTAGGCCATCCGAGGGCGCTCTAAGTCTTCCATCCAATTGATAGAGATCCCCGAGCGCCTCCGAATGTCCCCCTCTCATTCCCATATTAAGCTTGATAGTATGTCTTATTCTGAATGCCGTCTTTCTGGCCTCCTCCTCAAGGTATCCTTGAAGTTTTGGCAGACCGAGTAGCATATCCAGTGCGGCTTGTGGAGTTGTACTCATAGCACCTGTAGTGCACAGACCCGCAACTCTTTGTAAATGATTTAGTTTTATTTGCATGGTTGCACTTCTACTACCCTGCCACCAAATGAAAGCTGCATAAGCTAACATAGGTTTCACGATAGCACTGTACAACCACATAATACATTTTGGAGAGATTCCCCACGTTTTCCCAATCGCTGATCTACAGCTCCAGAAAACTCTTAAACATTTGTTGATTCTATATTCAATGTGTGTTTTCCAATTGATTTTGGAATCAAGCGTAACTCCTAGATATTTTACCGATTCTTTTTTCACTATTTCAGTGCCAAAAATTCTCGGGTTCCTATATCCATTTAAATTTCTATTTTTTGTGAAAATGATTAATTCTGATTTACTTGGGTTTACTCTAAGTCCCACCTCCAGACACCACCCCTCCACTATTGCTAGTGCTGATTGTGTTCTGTCAGAAAGCGTATCTAAGAATTTCCCCCTACAGCCTATATGGAGGTCATCCGCATATCCGATTGCAAAAAATCCTCGGTCGTGAAGTCTCCATAATAGGCTGTTCATAATCAGAATCCATAGTAGCGGTGAGAGTACTCCACCTTGGGGGGTACCCCTAGTGGCCGTTACTCTAATGTCACAACCCGAGTGTGACAAATTTATCCTTCTATGAGCGAGCATATTTTTAATCCAAGCTCTTATAAAATTGTCTATATTATATTTCTCAAGATGCAGTATTATTGCATCAAAAGTAATATTGTCGAAAGCTCCTTCGATATCCATGAATGTCGAAATCATGAACTCCTTGTCATGAATGGTTTTTTCGGCCATCGTTACCAAGGAGTGGAGCGCTGTCTCAGTCGAACAACCCTGTCTAAAGGCATGTTGGCTGTAGTGCAGGGTACCGTCGCTTTCAAGCCTCTCCCTCATGAATCGATCAATCAACTTCTCAAGTCCTTTCAACATGACTGAAGATAAACTAATAGGTCTAAAAGATTTGGCTGAAGTGTAGTCCCCCCTACCCGGTTTAGGTATGAACTTTATTCTCACCTCTTGCCAAGACCTTGGTATATGGTTTAGTAACAGTGAAGTACTATAGAATTTTTGGATTAGTATTTTCGTTTTAGTCCAGCTTTTTTGAATGAAAACTGGGAAGATACCGTCCATTCCAGGGGCTTTGAAAGGATCAAAGGAGAAAAGAGCCCATTCAGTTCCCCCCTCCGTGACAATTTTGGGGATATTGCCGCCATCGTCAACGATAGGTGGTCCTTCTTGTCCACCTCCCTCCAATTGCTCCCCATCCAACGCCATATTTCCTGGTAAATGTGTGTCCAACAGTATCCTTGCTGTTTCCTCTGGTGATTCAGTGAATTTACCATCGGGTAACTTTAGAACTCCTGGTCCCTGTGCAGGATCTGTTGCAAGAATTTTGTGCAGTCTAGAGGTCATTTTTTCACCCTCTATTCTGCTTAGAAACAATTTCATCGCATTTGTTTTTGCGATTGCAATCTCTTTGGTGTACTTGTTTCTGCTCCTACGCAAAACCTCGAAGCAAGCTTCCCTCTGAGGTGTGTCCTTTCTGGCCAAGTATAATCTTAGTAGCCTTCTGGACTCCTTTCTGAGTCTGCTTAGCTTTGAGTTCCACCAATTATTTACTTTATTCTTAACTTCACGTTCAGGACAAGCTTCTACATATGCTGTGTTTACAGCTCTGTTGAAGCTGTCGACTGCTTTGTCCAATGCCGATCTAGACGAAATGTCTTGACTCATGTCATTGCACTCTTGCAGTTCACGTGCTAGAATAATGTTGAAATACTCCCAATTTGTATTTCTTGGGTTTCTGAATTTTTGTTTGTCCATTTGCTGTGTTTCAACAAAGAAGTTAATCTCTCTGTGGTCAGAAAGTGTCTCTTCTCGTGACACATGCCAATTTTTGACTTTGCTAGTAAAAGCCCCCGAGCATATGGATATATCCAGTACCTCGGATCTATTTTTTGTAACGAAGGTAGGAGTATTTCCCTTATTTAATATCTCCATGTCTGTCGACACTAGATATTCTAAGAGTTTTTCTCCCCTCCTATTAATATCTGTACTGCCCCAAATGATATGGTGTGCATTCGCATCACCCCCCATTACTAGTGGCAGATTTTTATCCCCCGCATACTTAATCAAGGATCTGATCACATTTCCAGGAATATCTTCCAATGAATCATGTCCCAAATAAAATGAGGAGAAAATAACTTTATCAAATTCGGCACTTTGCAAGCTCACCATTACCGTTACAGTGTCCGAGTCACTGAATTGTGGCATAAATGTCACATCCAGTTCCTTTGATAACACTATGCCTGCCCTGGGAACTTGAGCTGCCTTATGATAGTGGAGATTAATCAAGCTTGTGTCAAAACCCATGATTTTAGAATTTCTATGCCACGGCTCCTGTATCAAGCAGATTTGATATTGGTTTTTTGTTTGCATCAATCGGAAGCTGTTGTCAATTAGATTAACAGCGCCCTTACATCGATGCAAATTTATTTGTTTTACGCATAATTTGGTCAATCTTCGCAATTGATCTACATTGTCGACTCTGAATTCTGCGTCAACCGTTTGATTAATGTCGACTGACATTGTGGTTGATATGAAAATTTTTTATAATAGTAGCGAGCTATTGGAAAAATTAAGCAATTGTGTCATCCGAAGCAGAGACATTCACTTTTTCAGTGCTGTTCTCTGGTTTGGTACCGACATTCTGCTTGTGCGGTTTTTCCTTCTTTGTTGTCGAAGAAGCGCTTTTTTTTCCAATGCCTTTAACTGTAAACTGAACTTTTGCAGTTGAAGGTCCAGCTATAATTTTGACTGATTCGGTCTGCTTTGGAGCTTCATCTGAAACAGCTAGTGTTTCATCAATTTGTTCCTTGGCTACCTCATTCAGTGAGAGATTTGCGAGTTTTTCCAAGTCATCTCCCTCAGCATCTGTGGTTTCACCATCGAGTCTTATTTTGACTGTATCTGGTTTACCCCCAGTACCACTTTTGGGACGAGGAATCATCTCGCGGAACTGTGCTGAACCGGCACCGAAGCTCAATGTTCCGCCGTCTGACATCAGAAGGTCAGCAGTCTCTTTCTCTACCGCAATTAGTAGATTAGTACCGCTGACGATTTCTTTCCGTCTGACAACTTCCCATTTAATTTCATCCAGTTTAGGATTGCAAAGATTAAGCATGCGTCGAAGTCTCTCATTGTCTTGCTTCGCATAAGGGAAGAAGGCAAAGAACTTCTTCTGACGTGGGACTTTATTAAAGTCACAGATCATCAAATTCCTCTTTACCTTCTTTGGGAAGAGGTTAAATGAAAAAAAAAAAAATACAAATTACTAGGAATCGCTCAAACGCTTAGCAATCCCAAGGAGCCATAAACGTGACTCTGCACATTTACATGCGACTCGGACCACACGCTGCTTAATTCGCATGTTGTGAAATGACGGGAGAAATTCAGTCGTTTCCATATCTTCGAACATTAAGTTGTTCATCGCATAGAAAACATCTGAATATAATTCCTTAGTAGCCGGTATTAGTTTGATGTTTATTTGTTAAAGTTAAATTTTTGCCGAATACATTTCCGTCTTTATAATTAACACTTTTTGCCGTATAGTTAACATATTGCCTTTTTAAGTTTAAGTTTAATAAATTTTCAATAACGCAATTAATCAAACGGTACTTTTCGATCGGTGGTAAACACAATTATTGTAGTTAGAATGCAAAATTGAGATCGCGTTTAATAAAACTCATCTTTTTATTCGGATTATTTTGCCGTTCATTGGTGAGTTCGTTCCATTTTATTTTGTTCATTGGTAGCGATTGATTTCCATGGCCAGTTGCGTTCGACAAAATTATTGGTGATTTTTCTCGTGTGCAGTGTGGCTTAGCACGCCCCTCACCTTAAATTTATTTTGCTCGAAACAGTAATGGTGGGCCTCGGACGAGGGGAGGCCACGGTTCTCGTCCTCCCCGGGACTTGACCGGAACTCCACAGTTGACGACCGCTTTGAATATTGGAACAATGAATTTGAGAGGGGGTTTTGAGTTGAAGAAGCGAGAATTGGTCGATAGGGCAAATAATGTCGGTTTTGATATTTTGGCTTTGAGCGATGTACGTGTAAAAGGTCAGGTAGAAGAGACTTTAGGGAATTATCGATTGTATTTGTCAGGAGTTAAGAATGGTAGAGCAAATTGGGGCGTAGGATTTCTAATTCATAACAGTTTAGAGCAGTCAATTGTGTGTCATAGATTTGTGAATGAAAGAATGATGTGGATTTCAATCAAGTTGGGAGGTGCAGTGTATCGTTTCGTAAGTGTGTATTCTCCGTGTGAAAGTACGAATGCAGAAAAGATGAATGATTTTTATGGTGACTTGAATGATATTGTGTATCGTAAGGGAAACGAGAAAGTGATTTTGCTAGGGGATTTTAATGCTCGAGTAGGTAAAGATAAACGGAATTTTGCGAATATTTTAGGCCATTTTGGGGAAGATATGGAAGCGAACGGTAATGGAGAGAAATTGTTGGATTTTTGCCAGAGCTCAGATTTAGTGATAACAAATTCATTTTTTAAACATAAGAAAATCCACATGTATTAATGGAAAAATCCTGGCCAGAATCGGAAATCTCTTCTCGATTACGTAATCGTAGAAGATAGTTTGCGCAAAATAGTTACAGATACGCGTGTGTATAGAAGTTTTGGTCTGGATTCCGATCATTACTTGGTTGCAAGCAAACTACATATTCCAAAAAGAGTAGCGAGTAAAAATCGGAAGCCAACCAATAGAGTAAAAGTTAATGAATTGAAGAGTGAAAGAGTAGTGAATGTATATGTAGCTAGATTAGAAGAGAAATTTATGCAAGTTGATATGACTGAGGTGTCTGATATCAATAGAGAAGGGGATTGTTTTGAGAGTGCAATCTTGAGTGCGGTAAAGGAAGTTTGTGGAATGCATGTGTGTAAGAATGGTAAAAAGAAGACAGATTGGTGGAACGATGAAGTGCAGGAGGCGGTGAAGGAGAAAAGAGTGAGATGGATGCGTTGGATGCAAAGTAGAAAGGAAGAGGACTTAGAGTCGTATAGGGAACAAAAAAGGGTAGTGAAAGAGTTGGTGAGAGCAGCTAAAGAGGGTGAATGGGTGAAATTCGATGATTTAGAAGAAGCAGGGCAGCAGAGGAATAAAGTTTTCTGGTCTAAGGTTAAGAACATCCGTAATGGTGGTAAAAAACAGGCGCCAGGGGCCGTTTTAGATAAGGCAGGAGAGCTAGTGATTGGTAGGAAGAATGTATTGAAACGTTGGAGAGAATATTTCGAGGAACTTTTGAATGAAAAACGCAGTGGATCAGAATGTTAGTGCGAATGAAAGTGTGAGTGAGATCCAAGCGGAGGAAATAAGCATAGGTGAGATAGAGATGGCGGTTAGGAAATTAAGCTGGGGTAAAGCAGCAGGAGTGGATGAGATTAGGAATGAATATTTAATTTGCAGTGGTTCAGTAGGGATTCGATGGTTACATCGGTTGTTCAATCTAGCGTGGAATTCATCAGTTGTCCCGAAGGAATGGGGGGGGGGGGGGTGCAGCTATCTCACCACTCCATAAGAAGGGTAGCA
>JAQOWM010000590.1:0-137982 GCA_029041755.1 Resseliella maxima
GTTATTTTTCTGAGGAAATTTTAAATTGTCTTAGAAAAATTATTTTCACAAGTCAATTTGGAAGCGGCTCATATTGTTATTTTTCTGAGGAAATTTTAAATTGTCTTAGAAAAATTATTTTCACAAGTCAATTTGGAAGCGGCTCATATTGTTATTTTTCTGAGGAAATTTTAAATTGTCTTAGAAAAATTATTTTCACAAGTCAATTTGGAAGCGGCTCATATTGTTATTTTTCTGAGGAAATTTTAAATTGTCTTAGAAAAATTATTTTCACAAGTCAATTTGGAAGCGGCTCATATTGTTATTTTTCTGAGGAAATTTTAAATTGTCTTAGAAAAATTATTTTCACAAGTCAATTTGGAAGCGGCTCATATTGTTATTTTTCTGAGGAAATTTTAAATTGTCTCGGAAAAATTATTTTTACAAGTCAATTTGGAAGCGGCTCATATTGTTATTTTTCTGAGGAAATTTTAAATTGTCTTAGAAAAATTATTTTTACAAGTCAATTTGGAAGCGGCTCATATTGTTATTTTTCTGAGGAAATTTTAAATTGTCTTAGAAAAATTATTTTTACAAGTCAATTTGGAAGCGGCTCATATTGTTATTTTTCTGAGGAAATTTTAAATTGTCTTAGAAAAATTATTTTTACAAGTCAATTTGGAAGCGGCTCATATTGTTATTTTTCTGAGGAAATTTTAAATTGTCTTAGAAAAATTATTTTCACAAGTCAATTTGGAAGCGGCTCATATTGTTATTTTTCTGAGGAAATTTTAAATTGTCTTAGAAAAATTATTTTCACAAGTCAATTTGGAAGCGGCTCATATTGTTATTTTTCTGAGGAAATTTTAAATTGTCTCGGAAAAATTATTTTTACAAGTCAATTTGGAAGCGGCTCATATTGTTATTTTTCTGAGGAAATTTTAAATTGTCTTAGAAAAATTATTTTCACAAGTCAATTTGGAAGCGGCTCATATTGTTATTTTTCTGAGGAAATTTTAAATTGTCTCGGAAAAATTATTTTCACAAGTCAATTTGGAAGCGGCTCATATTGTTATTTTTCTGAGGAAATTTTAAATTGTCTTAGAAAAATTATTTTTACAAGTCAATTTGGAAGCGGCTCATATTGTTATTTTTCTGAGGAAATTTTAAATTGTCTTAGAAAAATTATTTTCACAAGTCAATTTGGAAGCGGCTCATATTGTTATTTTTCTGAGGAAATTTTAAATTGTCTCGGAAAAATTATTTTCACAAGTCAATTTGGAAGCGGCTCATTTTGTTATTTTTCTGAGGAAATTTTAAATTGTCTTAGAAAAATTATTTTTACAAGTCAATTTGGAAGCGGCTCATATTGTTATTTTTCTGAGGAAATTTTGAATTGTCTTAGAAAAATTATTTTCACAAGTCAATTTAGAAGCGGCTCATTTTGTTATTTTTCTGAGGAAATTTTAAATTGTCTTAGAAAAATTATTTTCACAAGTCAATTTGGAAGCGGCTCATATTGTTATTTTTCTGAGGAAATTTTAAATTGTCTCGGAAAAATTATTTTTACAAGTCAATTTGGAAGCGGCTCATATTGTTATTTTTCTGAGGAAATTTTAAATTGTCTTAGAAAAATTATTTTCACAAGTCAATTTGGAAGCGGCTCATATTGTTATTTTTCTGAGGAAATTTTAAATTGTCTCGGAAAAATTATTTTCACAAGTCAATTTAGAAGCGGCTCATTTTGTTATTTTTCTGAGGAAATTTTAAATTGTCTTAGAAAAATTATTTTTACAAGTCAATTTGGAAGCGGCTCATATTGTTATTTTTCTGAGGAAATTTTGAATTGTCTTAGAAAAATTATTTTCACAAGTCAATTTGGAAGCGGCTCATTTTGTTATTTTTCTGAGGAAATTTTAAATTGTCTTAGAAAAATTATTTTCACAAGTCAATTTGGAAGCGGCTCATATTGTTATTTTTCTGAGGAAATTTTAAATTGTCTCGGAAAAATTATTTTTACAAGTCAATTTGGAAGCGGCTCATATTGTTATTTTTCTGAGGAAATTTTGAATTGTCTTAGAAAAATTATTTTCACAAGTCAATTTAGAAGCGGCTCATTTTGTTATTTTTCTGAGGAAATTTTAAATTGTCTTAGAAAAATTATTTTTACAAGTCAATTTGGAAGCGGCTCATATTGTTATTTTTCTGAGGAAATTTTGAATTGTCTTAGAAAAATTATTTTCACAAGTCAATTTAGAAGCGGCTCATTTTGTTATTTTTCTGAGGAAATTTTAAATTGTCTTAGAAAAAGAATTTTCACAAGTCAATTTGGAAGCGGCTCATATTGTTATTTTTCTGAGGAAATTTTAAATTGTCTCGGAAAAATTATTTTTACAAGTCAATTTGGAAGCGGCTCATATTGTTATTTTTCTGAGGAAATTTTAAATTGTCTTAGAAAAATTATTTTCACAAGTCAATTTGGAAGCGGCTCATATTGTTATTTTTCTGAGGAAATTTTAAATTGTCTTAGAAAAATTATTTTTACAAGTCAATTTGGAAGCGGCTCATATTGTTATTTTTCTGAGGAAATTTTAAATTGTCTTAGAAAAATTATTTTCACAAGTCAATTTAGAAGCGGCTCATTTTGTTATTTTTCTGAGGAAATTTTAAATTGTCTTAGAAAAATTATTTTCACAAGTCAATTTGGAAGCGGCTCATATTGTTATTTTTCTGAGGAAATTTTAAATTGTCTTAGAAAAATTATTTTCACAAGTCAATTTGGAAGCGGCTCATATTGTTATTTTTCTGAGGAAATTTTAAATTGTCTTAGAAAAATTATTTTCACAAGTCAATTTGGAAGCGGCTCATATTGTTATTTTTCTGAGGAAATTTTAAATTGTCTTAGAAAAATTATTTTCACAAGTCAATTTGGAAGCGGCTCATATTGTTATTTTTCTGAGGAAATTTTAAATTGTCTTAGAAAAATTATTTTTACAAGTCAATTTGGAAGCGGCTCATATTGTTATTTTTCTGAGGAAATTTTAAATTGTCTTAGAAAAATTATTTTCACAAGTCAATTTGGAAGCGGCTCATATTGTTATTTTTCTGAGGAAATTTTAAATTGTCTTAGAAAAATTATTTTCACAAGTCAATTTGGAAGCGGCTCATATTGTTATTTTTCTGAGGAAATTTTAAATTGTCTCGGAAAAATTATTTTTACAAGTCAATTTGGAAGCGGCTCATATTGTTATTTTTCTGAGGAAATTTTAAATTGTCTTAGAAAAATTATTTTCACAAGTCAATTTGGAAGCGGCTCATATTGTTATTTTTCTGAGGAAATTTTAAATTGTCTTAGAAAAATTATTTTTACAAGTCAATTTGGAAGCGGCTCATATTGTTATTTTTCTGAGGAAATTTTAAATTGTCTTAGAAAAATTATTTTCACAAGTCAATTTGGAAGCGGCTCATATTGTTATTTTTCTGAGGAAATTTTAAATTGTCTTAGAAAAATTATTTTCACAAGTCAATTTGGAAGCGGCTCATATTGTTATTTTTCTGAGGAAATTTTAAATTGTCTTAGAAAAATTATTTTCACAAGTCAATTTGGAAGCGGCTCATATTGTTATTTTTCTGAGGAAATTTTAAATTGTCTTAGAAAAATTATTTTTACAAGTCAATTTGGAAGCGGCTCATATTGTTATTTTTCTGAGGAAATTTTAAATTGTCTTAGAAAAATTATTTTCACAAGTCAATTTGGAAGCGGCTCATATTGTTATTTTTCTGAGGAAATTTTAAATTGTCTCGGAAAAATTATTTTCACAAGTCAATTTGGAAGCGGCTCATATTGTTATTTTTCTGAGGAAATTTTAAATTGTCTCGGAAAAATTATTTTTACAAGTCAATTTGGAAGCGGCTCATATTGTTATTTTTCTGAGGAAATTTTAAATTGTCTTAGAAAAATTATTTTTACAAGTCAATTTGGAAGCGGCTCATATTGTTATTTTTCTGAGGAAATTTTAAATTGTCTTAGAAAAATTATTTTCACAAGTCAATTTGGAAGCGGCTCATATTGTTATTTTTCTGAGGAAATTTTAAATTGTCTTAGAAAAATTATTTTTACAAGTCAATTTGGAAGCGGCTCATATTGTTATTTTTCTGAGGAAATTTTAAATTGTCTTAGAAAAATTATTTTTACAAGTCAATTTGGAAGCGGCTCATATTGTTATTTTTCTGAGGAAATTTTAAATTGTCTCGGAAAAATTATTTTCACAAGTCAATTTGGAAGCGGCTCATATTGTTATTTTTCTGAGGAAATTTTAAATTGTCTTAGAAAAATTATTTTTACAAGTCAATTTGGAAGCGGCTCATATTGTTATTTTTCTGAGGAAATTTTAAATTGTCTTAGAAAAATTATTTTCACAAGTCAATTTGGAAGCGGCTCATATTGTTATTTTTCTGAGGAAATTTTAAATTGTCTTAGAAAAATTATTTTTACAAGTCAATTTGGAAGCGGCTCATATTGTTATTTTTCTGAGGAAATTTTAAATTGTCTTAGAAAAATTATTTTCACAAGTCAATTTGGAAGCGGCTCATATTGTTATTTTTCTGAGGAAATTTTAAATTGTCTCGGAAAAATTATTTTCACAAGTCAATTTGGAAGCGGCTCATATTGTTATTTTTCTGAGGAAATTTTAAATTGTCTTAGAAAAATTATTTTCACAAGTCAATTTGGAAGCGGCTCATATTGTTATTTTTCTGAGGAAATTTTAAATTGTCTTAGAAAAATTATTTTCACAAGTCAATTTGGAAGCGGCTCATATTGTTATTTTTCTGAGGAAATTTTAAATTGTCTTAGAAAAATTATTTTCACAAGTCAATTTGGAAGCGGCTCATATTGTTATTTTTCTGAGGAAATTTTAAATTGTCTTAGAAAAATTATTTTCACAAGTCAATTTGGAAGCGGCTCATATTGTTATTTTTCTGAGGAAATTTTAAATTGTCTTAGAAAAATTATTTTCACAAGTCAATTTGGAAGCGGCTCATATTGTTATTTTTCTGAGGAAATTTTAAATTGTCTCGGAAAAATTATTTTTACAAGTCAATTTGGAAGCGGCTCATATTGTTATTTTTCTGAGGAAATTTTAAATTGTCTTAGAAAAATTATTTTTACAAGTCAATTTGGAAGCGGCTCATATTGTTATTTTTCTGAGGAAATTTTAAATTGTCTTAGAAAAATTATTTTTACAAGTCAATTTGGAAGCGGCTCATATTGTTATTTTTCTGAGGAAATTTTAAATTGTCTTAGAAAAATTATTTTCACAAGTCAATTTGGAAGCGGCTCATATTGTTATTTTTCTGAGGAAATTTTAAATTGTCTTAGAAAAATTATTTTTACAAGTCAATTTGGAAGCGGCTCATATTGTTATTTTTCTGAGGAAATTTTAAATTGTCTTAGAAAAATTATTTTTACAAGTCAATTTGGAAGCGGCTCATATTGTTATTTTTCTGAGGAAATTTTAAATTGTCTTAGAAAAATTATTTTCACAAGTCAATTTGGAAGCGGCTCATATTGTTATTTTTCTGAGGAAATTTTAAATTGTCTTAGAAAAATTATTTTTACAAGTCAATTTGGAAGCGGCTCATATTGTTATTTTTCTGAGGAAATTTTAAATTGTCTTAGAAAAATTATTTTCACAAGTCAATTTGGAAGCGGCTCATATTGTTATTTTTCTGAGGAAATTTTAAATTGTCTCGGAAAAATTATTTTTACAAGTCAATTTGGAAGCGGCTCATATTGTTATTTTTCTGAGGAAATTTTAAATTGTCTTAGAAAAATTATTTTCACAAGTCAATTTGGAAGCGGCTCATATTGTTATTTTTCTGAGGAAATTTTAAATTGTCTTAGAAAAATTATTTTCACAAGTCAATTTGGAAGCGGCTCATATTGTTATTTTTCTGAGGAAATTTTAAATTGTCTCGGAAAAATTATTTTTACAAGTCAATTTGGAAGCGGCTCATATTGTTATTTTTCTGAGGAAATTTTAAATTGTCTTAGAAAAATTATTTTTACAAGTCAATTTGGAAGCGGCTCATATTGTTATTTTTCTGAGGAAATTTTAAATTGTCTTAGAAAAATTATTTTCACAAGTCAATTTGGAAGCGGCTCATATTGTTATTTTTCTGAGGAAATTTTAAATTGTCTTAGAAAAATTATTTTCACAAGTCAATTTGGAAGCGGCTCATATTGTTATTTTTCTGAGGAAATTTTAAATTGTCTTAGAAAAATTATTTTCACAAGTCAATTTGGAAGCGGCTCATATTGTTATTTTTCTGAGGAAATTTTAAATTGTCTCGGAAAAATTATTTTTACAAGTCAATTTGGAAGCGGCTCATATTGTTATTTTTCTGAGGAAATTTTAAATTGTCTTAGAAAAATTATTTTCACAAGTCAATTTGGAAGCGGCTCATATTGTTATTTTTCTGAGGAAATTTTAAATTGTCTTAGAAAAATTATTTTCACAAGTCAATTTGGAAGCGGCTCATATTGTTATTTTTCTGAGGAAATTTTAAATTGTCTTAGAAAAATTATTTTCACAAGTCAATTTGGAAGCGGCTCATATTGTTATTTTTCTGAGGAAATTTTAAATTGTCTTAGAAAAATTATTTTCACAAGTCAATTTGGAAGCGGCTCATATTGTTATTTTTCTGAGGAAATTTTAAATTGTCTTAGAAAAATTATTTTCACAAGTCAATTTGGAAGCGGCTCATATTGTTATTTTTCTGAGGAAATTTTAAATTGTCTTAGAAAAATTATTTTCACAAGTCAATTTGGAAGCGGCTCATATTGTTATTTTTCTGAGGAAATTTTAAATTGTCTTAGAAAAATTATTTTTACAAGTCAATTTGGAAGCGGCTCATATTGTTATTTTTCTGAGGAAATTTTAAATTGTCTTAGAAAAATTATTTTCACAAGTCAATTTGGAAGCGGCTCATATTGTTATTTTTCTGAGGAAATTTTAAATTGTCTTAGAAAAATTATTTTCACAAGTCAATTTGGAAGCGGCTCATATTGTTATTTTTCTGAGGAAATTTTAAATTGTCTTAGAAAAATTATTTTCACAAGTCAATTTGGAAGCGGCTCATATTGTTATTTTTCTGAGGAAATTTTAAATTGTCTTAGAAAAATTATTTTCACAAGTCAATTTGGAAGCGGCTCATATTGTTATTTTTCTGAGGAAATTTTAAATTGTCTCGGAAAAATTATTTTTAAAGTCAATTTGGAAGCGGCTCATATTGTTATTTTTCTGAGGAAATTTTGAATTGTCTTAGAAAAATTATTTTCACAAGTCAATTTAGAGCGGCTCTTTTGTTTTTTTCTGAGGAAATTTTAAATTGTCTTAGAAAAAGAATTTTCACAAGTCAATTTGGAAGCGGCTCATATTGTTATTTTTCTGAGGAAATTTTAAATTGTCTCGGAAAAATTATTTTCACAAGTCAATTTGGAAGCGGCTCATATTGTTATTTTTCTGAGGAAATTTTAAATTGTCTTAGAAAAATTATTTTTACAAGTCAATTTGGAAGCGGCTCATATTGTTATTTTTCTGAGGAAATTTTAAATTGTCTTAGAAAAATTATTTTCACAAGTCAATTTGGAAGCGGCTCATATTGTTATTTTTCTGAGGAAATTTTAAATTGTCTCGGAAAAATTATTTTCACAAGTCAATTTGGAAGCGGCTCATATTGTTATTTTTCTGAGGAAATTTTAAATTGTCTTAGAAAAATTATTTTCACAAGTCAATTTGGAAGCGGCTCATATTGTTATTTTTCTGAGGAAATTTTAAATTGTCTTAGAAAAATTATTTTCACAAGTCAATTTGGAAGCGGCTCATATTGTTATTTTTCTGAGGAAATTTTAAATTGTCTTAGAAAAATTATTTTCACAAGTCAATTTGGAAGCGGCTCATATTGTTATTTTTCTGAGGAAATTTTAAATTGTCTTAGAAAAATTATTTTCACAAGTCAATTTGGAAGCGGCTCATATTGTTATTTTTCTGAGGAAATTTTAAATTGTCTTAGAAAAATTATTTTCACAAGTCAATTTGGAAGCGGCTCATATTGTTATTTTTCTGAGGAAATTTTAAATTGTCTCGGAAAAATTATTTTCACAAGTCAATTTGGAAGCGGCTCATATTGTTATTTTTCTGAGGAAATTTTAAATTGTCTTAGAAAAATTATTTTCACAAGTCAATTTGGAAGCGGCTCATATTGTTATTTTTCTGAGGAAATTTTAAATTGTCTTAGAAAAATTATTTTTACAAGTCAATTTGGAAGCGGCTCATATTGTTATTTTTCTGAGGAAATTTTAAATTGTCTTAGAAAAATTATTTTCACAAGTCAATTTGGAAGCGGCTCATATTGTTATTTTTCTGAGGAAATTTTAAATTGTCTTAGAAAAATTATTTTCACAAGTCAATTTGGAAGCGGCTCATATTGTTATTTTTCTGAGGAAATTTTAAATTGTCTTAGAAAAATTATTTTCACAAGTCAATTTGGAAGCGGCTCATATTGTTATTTTTCTGAGGAAATTTTAAATTGTCTCAGAAAAATTATTTTTACAAGTCAATTTGGAAGCGGCTCATATTGTTATTTTTCTGAGGAAATTTTAAATTGTCTTAGAAAAATTATTTTCACAAGTCAATTTGGAAGCGGCTCATATTGTTATTTTTCTGAGGAAATTTTAAATTGTCTTAGAAAAATTATTTTCACAAGTCAATTTGGAAGCGGCTCATATTGTTATTTTTCTGAGGAAATTTTAAATTGTCTTAGAAAAATTATTTTCACAAGTCAATTTGGAAGCGGCTCATATTGTTATTTTTCTGAGGAAATTTTAAATTGTCTTAGAAAAATTATTTTCACAAGTCAATTTGGAAGCGGCTCATATTGTTATTTTTCTGAGGAAATTTTAAATTGTCTTAGAAAAATTATTTTCACAAGTCAATTTGGAAGCGGCTCATATTGTTATTTTTCTGAGGAAATTTTAAATTGTCTCGGAAAAATTATTTTTACAAGTCAATTTGGAAGCGGCTCATATTGTTATTTTTCTGAGGAAATTTTAAATTGTCTTAGAAAAATTATTTTCACAAGTCAATTTGGAAGCGGCTCATATTGTTATTTTTCTGAGGAAATTTTAAATTGTCTTAGAAAAATTATTTTCACAAGTCAATTTGGAAGCGGCTCATATTGTTATTTTTCTGAGGAAATTTTAAATTGTCTTAGAAAAATTATTTTCACAAGTCAATTTGGAAGCGGCTCATATTGTTATTTTTCTGAGGAAATTTTAAATTGTCTCGGAAAAATTATTTTCACAAGTCAATTTGGAAGCGGCTCATATTGTTATTTTTCTGAGGAAATTTTAAATTGTCTCGGAAAAATTATTTTTACAAGTCAATTTGGAAGCGGCTCATATTGTTATTTTTCTGAGGAAATTTTAAATTGTCTCGGAAAAATTATTTTCACAAGTCAATTTGGAAGCGGCTCATATTGTTATTTTTCTGAGGAAATTTTAAATTGTCTCGGAAAAATTATTTTCACAAGTCAATTTGGAAGCGGCTCATATTGTTATTTTTCTGAGGAAATTTTAAATTGTCTTAGAAAAATTATTTTCACAAGTCAATTTGGAAGCGGCTCATATTGTTATTTTTCTGAGGAAATTTTAAATTGTCTTAGAAAAATTATTTTCACAAGTCAATTTGGAAGCGGCTCATATTGTTATTTTTCTGAGGAAATTTTAAATTGTCTCGGAAAAATTATTTTCACAAGTCAATTTGGAAGCGGCTCATATTGTTATTTTTCTGAGGAAATTTTAAATTGTCTCGGAAAAATTATTTTTACAAGTCAATTTGGAAGCGGCTCATATTGTTATTTTTCTGAGGAAATTTTAAATTGTCTCGGAAAAATTATTTTCACAAGTCAATTTGGAAGCGGCTCATATTGTTATTTTTCTGAGGAAATTTTAAATTGTCTCGGAAAAATTATTTTTACAAGTCAATTTGGAAGCGGCTCATATTGTTATTTTTCTGAGGAAATTTTAAATTGTCTTAGAAAAATTATTTTCACAAGTCAATTTGGAAGCGGCTCATATTGTTATTTTTCTGAGGAAATTTTAAATTGTCTTAGAAAAATTATTTTCACAAGTCAATTTGGAAGCGGCTCATATTGTTATTTTTCTGAGGAAATTTTAAATTGTCTTAGAAAAATTATTTTCAAAAGTCAATTTGGAAGCGGCTCATATTGTTATTTTTCTGAGGAAATTTTAAATTGTCTTAGAAAAATTATTTTCACAAGTCAATTTGGAAGCGGCTCATATTGTTATTTTTCTGAGGAAATTTTAAATTGTCTCGGAAAAATTATTTTTACAAGTCAATTTGGAAGCGGCTCATATTGTTATTTTTCTGAGGAAATTTTAAATTGTCTTAGAAAAATTATTTTCTCAAGTCAATTTGGAAGCGGCTCATATTGTTATTTTTCTGAGGAAATTTTAAATTGTCTCGGAAAAATTATTTTCACAAGTCAATTTGGAAGCGGCTCATATTGTTATTTTTCTGAGGAAATTTTAAATTGTCTCGGAAAAATTATTTTCACAAGTCAATTTGGAAGCGGCTCATATTGTTATTTTTCTGAGGAAATTTTAAATTGTCTCGGAAAAATTATTTCCACAAGTCAATTTGGAAGCGGCTCATATTGTTATTTTTCTGAGGAAATTTTAAATTGTCTTAGAAAAATTATTTTCTCAAGGAAATTTGGAAGCGGCTCATATTGTTATTTTTCTGAGGAAAT
The DNA here is from genome assembly GCA_029041755.1 of Resseliella maxima. NCBI lineage: Eukaryota > Metazoa > Arthropoda > Insecta > Diptera > Cecidomyiidae > Resseliella > Resseliella maxima. The sequence goes on from JAQOWM010000590.1 coordinate 10,816, forward strand.
TTTAAATTGTCTCGGAAAAATTATTTTTACAAGTCAATTTGGAAGCGGCTCATATTGTTATTTTTCTGAGGAAATTTTAAATTGTCTCAGAAAAATTATTTTTACAAGTCAATTTGGAAGCGGCTCAGTCATAGCTGATTCGATGGAATTTATGAAACAAGAGTGCAATCAGTTCAAGGATGTTGACGCCACAGTTAAATATATTCGAATGATCAAGGAAATTTTTAAGATTATGAATTCGACAAAATCGGGAAATGGAGAAGGCTTTAAGCAACCATTATCTGAGGCGACCGCCCCAAAAATGTTCGAACGTTTCCAAGAAGCAAAGACATATTTGGAGCAACTAAAATTAGATGGTGAATCTAAATCTATGTTTTTGTCCCCTGCTTCCACGGCTTTTATCGGCTTCTATATGGACATGATCAGCTTTAAGAAAATTTATGAGAATTATGTATTTAGTGGACGGATTAACGAGCTCATCACACATCGATTCTCTCAAGACCTACTCGAATCATTCTTTTCGTCCATTAGAAGCATGGGTGGTAAGTTATTTTATATAGTAATTTCATTTTTATGCTCGAATTAACAATTTTTTGTAGGTTTCAATGATAACCCTACGGCGCAGCAATTCGAAGCAGCATATCGCAAATTGTTAATACATAACGATGTCGTGTGTTCCAAAAAATCAAATGTGATCGAACCCGGCACAAAAATACTAAGCGTGTCTTCGAATCGGCCGACAAAAAAACAAAATACGAATTATGATGAGGGTTTTGACGAATTGGTTTTGGACATAAATTTTGAAAACAGTTTTCACGTAAGTGATTATATCGATGATGCCCACAGCCATTCACTTGCATTCATGGCCAGCGTATTGAAGCAAAAATAATCAAAGCAAGATCAACTAGGCTAATTATAAAATGTGAGGATTGTACAGCCGCATTCATTGAAAATGAACTGATTGAATACTCATTCATTCGATTCAAAGCAAGATCATCAAACATCATGCAACCTTGCAAAAGTACATTTGAAATTTGCAAATATGTTGATTTATTCATTAAAAGTTGCGATAATGAAATAGCATCATGCCAGGTGATTACCCTTCAAATTTTGAGGAGTATTTCTTATGACACTCTGTATACAATAACCAATTTCGATACACATATGGGTGATAGAGGCCACAAATACATATTTATAAAAAAAATTCTTGAACTTTACATACGAATGAAGTCAACTTATGTTGCCAAATGTTTCACACTTAAAACTCATGCTAATCCAATTCAACATGAATTGCGAAAATTAATTCAACAAATGGGTCAATAAAATCGAATAATTCAAAAAAAAAAAATGAGATTAAATATTAGTAATATTGTTTTTATTGAACTTTTAATTATTTGTAAATATAGATAATCGATATTTTTTATCGGTTTGTATATCTTTGGAATACTTAGTATTTTTACTATTGAGAGAAATTATTCTAATGGCAAATCACGGTAAAATTATTAACTATTCAAAAATATTTACTAATGGAATCAATAATATGAATGAAAAAAATTTATGGATGATTCGAAAAAATAATCAGATAAAATAATGTCACAGATCTGGTTTGCGCAAAATGCGAAAAATTGTGTGATGTTTGGCGATTTAAAATCGATTCATTGTTGGTTTGGATTAGAATTTTCTTTGGCGTTATTTCCATCTTTTGAATGCATCTTCTTTTTTAAGAAGTTCAATTGTTCGGTGGCTGTGTTCAACTTAGTCTTGAAAAATTCCTTATGTTACTTGCTCGAAGCTCGAAACCAATTCATTTTGTTTGTAACGCAAAATGGCCAATTCTTTCATGATTTCGGCGTTCAATTTCACTTGCGTTGTATACATTTCCTGGTTGACAACGGCAATTTCGTTAGCTTGATCGATTGGTTGTTGAACGTTGTCAGTTGACGAATTTTTGCGATCCTTTGGTTTTGGTATTTCAACCAAGCTGCTTGCAATTGCATATTCAACATTTGTCACGTTATCACCTTTTGCCTTGAACAAAGGTGGAATGGTCTTTTCGCTCGATTGTACGTCAATTCCAACGTTCTTGGTTTGTTTTGGTAACCATGGGAATGGTGAACAATCAGATTGAACATGAAAATTGCAGCATTGAGCAGGAACTAAAAATATAAAAAAAATTAATACGGATTATTCCTAATTGATATTGAGAAAAAGTAATTGTTTTAAATATGAACCAATTGATCCGAATTGATTATATATTTTCCACTTCTTATTTAGAAAAGATTGTCAAATTATTATAAAAGTAGTCAAATATTTTAATCGGGTTCAATTGATTTGAATGTTACTTTCTTTTCATTCATAATACTAATTAAATAAGCTATCTCTGGGAAAGAAACGCTGTATGATGTCGAATAATAATTTTAGAAATAGTAATTAAAAATAAATACTCTCGCAACGAACCTGAATTAATGCGTGAAACACGTTTTGCAGGAGTTTTCGGCAAATTCTCCATCGAAGCAGAATTTAATTCATTTGCTGCAATTGACTTGCGCCGTTGTGTAACACGAGACGGTCTGACAAATGTTTCATGGTCTGGCGAATTATGGATCGTTTTCTTGGTCGATTTTGTCATTGACACTTGTAGTTTTTGCATAAGATATTCATATTCACTGTCCAATGACGATTCAGATGGGGAATATTCCGATGACGTATAGACACAGCGATCGCGAGAAGGAAAACGTGAACGAAGACGAGAATGGGTTGTTGATCGACGGTGGTGACGTGATGAACCACTACGGGAATAATGGCTAGTTCGATGACCATGAGACCGATGATAACCACGATGATTATGGGAACGTTCACGGTAATAACCAGTAAAACGGCCACGAGAACGATAAAATGATGATGATGAACTTGGCGATGAATCCGATGAATAACGGAGTCGTGTAGATGGTGAAGGTAATTTAGATCGAGACACGTTATCGTGCGATGTCGATGGCAAAATCAATGGTTTTTTATTAAATTCAACCGTTTTCTATGCTTTTGTATTTTTTTTTTCACATTTTTTGGTCGCATTGTTGATTGTTTTGGTTGCTGTGATTGAACCAATTGCGGAGAGGTTTCACCTCTCTCAAGATTTCTTTCATGATTGTTTTTTTATTAAAAATCAAATATATTCGAATAAAATAAGAACTGATTTATTTCGATAAGTTGTTTATGATTTGAAATTAATTAATATTTCTAACGTAGAAACGCTATATGATGCCGAATAATAATTATGTAACAAATAATTACACTTGCAACAAACGATACGAGAAAATAGTGTGAACAGCAGAACGATCAGTTGACATATGAAACGCGCTTCAATTGGCGTCGATTGTCATTTGTCAAAGCTGTTTAGTTATGAAAGTGGCGGCTCCGTAACAATTCAACGGCCAATGTCGCACAAAGTAAATTTGTATATGCCATAATTATGTACCAATTATGTACTATGCGTACCTACATTCAAATATTTTTGTACCTCAATTTTAATATTTTTTTTTTCAAATATCAAATTTTTCCAAAACGCATTTTTTTATTTTTATGAAAAAACGAAAAACTAAATATGTCATAATTTTGTACCAATTTTGTACCTAATCAATCTGCATTCAAAAAATTTTTTCCTCAATATTTGATTCTTTTTTTTGAAAATTTTATTTTTACAGAGAAAAATTTGTTTCTTGTCTTTTGTGAAAAATCAAAAGTTGGGAATGCCATAATTTTGTACCAATTTTGTACCTAAACAAACCGCATTCAAAAAACATTTTTATGAATATTTGATTCTTTTTTTCGAAATTTTTTATTTTACAAGAGAAATTTTTTTTTTGTTTTGTTTTTTGTGAAAAATCAAAATCTGAGAATGTCATAATTTTGTACCAATTTTGTACCTAACCAACCCGCATTCAAAAAGAAGAATTCTCATTTTTTGACTCATTCACATAACAACATTTTGTTTACACTAAGCATTCCAGATTTTTTTTCATAGTGATCCGGGCCGGGCGAAAGGAATCAGATAAAAATCAAAAGAAGTGACAGAAACTGGGTTAAATCGTTCAAAAAACATTTTACTTTTTCCAAGGAAATCTACATTATTTTATTTGTAGAGTTTTTATTTATTTATTGCAATATGCAATGCCCAAATCTAACTGAATCAATTTCAATTTTTAATTAGTCTCCATAGAAGTCGATGCAATAGGCTCATCTTTTTGGCTTTTGTGTTTACTAAAATAAATAATAAAAAATATGATCCTCCAAATAATGCGAAAACTGAGGCTGAACATAGAAAAAAATTAAATAACATACTACATACCGTTGATTAATTGATTCAAAGTTTGCGTTCCGCTTTCTTGCAATTTGCTACATGTTCTTTCGTTTTTATATGTTTTTCAATGTCTGCGAGCCCTTTGTGGCGAATCGAAAGATCTTCACCGCAATTATTGCAATGACAATGATCTGATTTTCCATTTTTTACACTAGTAAATTCTGGATAGGACAAAAAATGATTAGGACAAAATGATTTGATTGTTATAAGATCAATACATCAATATTGATATTGATATGTCACTTATGTCATTTCATACTTTTGATGGATATTTTGGTTGTAGATCGAAGTGTTGAACATTAAGATAAATGCAGTAAAAAAATAAATATAAAATTTTCAAACCAATTTAAATTTTTTTATTACAATTCATAATCCAAATTGTAGGAAAAATTAACAAAAAAAGAATTATTGAAACTTAACTTAATTTTTTTAAAACAATTTTTGAAAAATCCGGGCGAAATCCGGGTTTTTTCAATGATATCCGGGCATCCAACCGGCCGAATTTTTAGACAGGTTCTACCAAAAAAATCCGGATTTATCCGGGCAATCTGGAATGCTTAGTTTACACTTTAAACGAAAATGTTTTACAATGAATAATTTAAAATTCAATAATAAAAAAATTAAAAAATTAAAATGAATTTTATGTGCGACAATTGTTCTTACTTCTTTTGAATTACTTATTGAGTTTCATGTTCGAACATTGTTCTTATTTCTTATAATCATCACAATGTAAGTATTACAGTAAATGACAGCGCATTTTTAAAGTGTAAACAAAATGTTGTTATGTGAATGAGTCAAAAAATGAGAATTCTTCTTTTTGAATGCGGTTTGTTTAGGTACAAGATTGGTACAAAATTATGGCATTCCCAACTTTTGATTTTTCACAAAAGACAAGAAAAAAATTTTTCTCTGTAAAAATAAAATTTTCTAAAAAAAGAATCAAATATTGAGGAAAAAATTTTTTGAATGCAGATTGATTAGGTACAAAATTGGTACAAAATTATGACATATTTAGTTTTTCGTTTTTTCATAAAAATAAAAAAATGCGTTTTGGAAAAATTTGATATTTGAAAAAAAAATATTAAAATTGAGGTACAAAAATATTTGAATGTAGGTACGCATAGTACATAATTGGTACATAATTATGGCATATACAAATTTACTTTGTGCGACATTGGCCGTTGAATTGTTACGGAGCCGAAAGTGGCCACTTTGCCATTACGTCGCATTGTCAAAAAACCGACGGCAAAATATACACAACTACATAGATGCTGTTGCCCACCGAGTCAACCGGTAAAAAATTACGTGGAGAACGTCGGATGATATGTTTTAACCCACCCCCTTATAGCGCAGACCTCCTTCCGACTACCACTTGTTTCGATCCATGCAGAATGCTCTTGCCGCAATGCTTCACTTCAATCGACGGTTGCCAGAAAGATGGGACAAAGTAGTGTCTAGCGATGAAAAATATTTTGAACAAAATAAGCTATGGCTAATGTATAACCATTTTTCACAATAAAGCTTCTATTTTTTGGAAAAAACCACACGAAATAATTACAACAACAACAACAGTCATTTATAGACCAATAATGCTGTCTAGTAATGGTAGCCCTCTAACAATTCTTCTCCAGCATGCTCTGTCGGGAACCAGGTCATGAGTTTCTCTTTTCCAGTCATACCCTCTTTCATTCAGATCATTATTCACCGAATCTCTCGGCGCATTCACTTTAGCATTCAAAATTAACTTTGGCAAACGACACTCATTCATACGTTGTACATGTCCAAACCATCTCAATCTTGACTTTCTAGCTACTTCATCTATCCAATCCACATTCAAATCTTCACGTATTTTCTCATTCCTAATTCTGTTTTCACATTGGTCCCTACGCGATACACCCGAAATCATACGCAATACTTTCAAATCAGCCACTTTTAAATCATGAATAAAATTGTTCGAATCGACCCAGCTCTCGCTTCCATACGTGATAGTTGGTCTGAAGATTGACCCATCAACTTCGTCTCTTTACTCCGTTCGCGCTTATTAAAAACATGCGATCTAAGCTGTGCAACAACCTTGTTACCATTTACTCTACGCTGCTCAAACTCCCTATCCAATTTACCATCCTCAGAGAAGATGCAGCCTAGATATTTGAATTGAGACACCTGTTTAAGCACACCCCCATCCAACACACAATTGATCTGTTTTCGATTTTCCCCCAAATGCATAACCTGTGTCTTTGAACTGCTAATGGTCATTCCGAAGTTCGTACACGCCGTTTCTAAATCGCTAATGCTGTTTTGAAGTTCTTGTTCCGAACCACCAAACAGCACTAGGTCATCTGCGTATGCTAGAGCAGAAATAATATTTCCCCCCAGTACTATACGTTCAAGTTCTTGACTACGTTACCCCTCAACTTAGCTGCCATCATCAACTTATCCATATAAATAATAAATAAAAGCGGTGAAATTGTACATCCCTGTCGGAGACCATTTCGCACTTCAAACCATTCACTCAACTCTCCATCCACTCTCACCGCCGCTTCGCTACATCTGTACAAACTCCTAATTGCTCCCAGAAGGGGACAATAGCTCTGGTACTTTTTTCTAAAATTGCACTATAAACTTTTCCGACAACGCTCAATAGAGAAATTCCACGGTAGTTTTTGCAATCCCTATTACTTCCTTTCTTATGGAGGGGTGAGATAACCGCTCCACCCCATTCTTTCGGCACCACTGATGAATCCCAAGCCAGGTTAAATAAACGATATAACCAACGAACACCTACTGCTCCACTACAAATCAAATATTCATTCCTAATTTCATTTACACCTGCTGCTTTGCCCCAGCTTAGTTTTCTAATTGCCAATTCTATCTCTTCTATACTTATTCTTTCCATTTGCACTTCATTCACAGTTTCAATCTCGTTCTCATTCATTACGTCACGTTTTCAACATTCAAAAGTTCCTGGAAATATTCTCTCCAACGCTTCAATACATTTTTTCTACCAATCACTATATGCGTTTGATTGCCAGCGCGGGAAAGTTCATTTTTTTGAACCACTGAAACCTTTTATTTTATTTTATTTAATTTCAATTAAGCTCAATTACGATAAAAAAAATATAAAAATATGAGTAGAACAACTGTATGTATTTTAGAGTGTATTATTTGTTTTTTATTTCAAAGAGTGGAAAACCAAATATTTCATCGCTAGAACGTTGATATTGTAGATGGATTTACTTGACAGCTATTCAAGTCACATTTTTTAGAAATAAAAATTGTGTGTCATTTGCCTTGAATTTCCTTTTTTTTGTACTAGATCGAATAACTATTTGAATTATCGTTGGGTAGTAGATTGCCCCTTGATTTTGATTAACGAACTTAAAGGAAGTGTTTGAAAAGGAACTGCCTAAAAATGCTTTCTTTCTGAAAATCTTTATTATTTCATATTCCTTCTGGAAATCTTTTCAATTTTTTTTTGTAAAATACTGTTATCTTTATAGATCCTCTTCTCCTTTTGACGTCGGTTAATAGCAGCACTTGAGGAACAAGATGCGCACCTCATTTGATACGTATTATCTGTAGGAATGCGAGGACGTTGTGCTAAAATTTTATTCAGGAGAATTTGATTTTCTCTTTCAATTTTTCGCATTTGTTCCTTATTAAATGTAAAATTTTTCTTCGGCAAATTTCTTAATCTGAATTAAAAATAAAATAGAAAAGAATGGATTATAATAATAATAATGTTATTTATAGTTTGAAAAGTATCCAAATTATTCACAAACATAAATATAAAAAATGTTTATTTATTTCTATATTTTTTTTCCATGAAAATTTTAATGTTAAAGCAAAAGTATAAATGACGAATCATAAATGAGTGAAAATAAATGTTATTACTACAAATAATATGAAAACGAGTTTATATTGAATAACAATTTGTTATTAACAAACCTTTTTTCTTCAAAGGATAGATTTTGCAATGATCTCAAAAATTCTATATGAAATAAATGATTAGTATTGTATACATTTCTCTGTGTTTCATAGTACTCATTCTTAGGATGTAGTGTTGAAATACTGTTATTAGAAGTAGAACTGTAACTTGAATTCTCTCCAAAGCATCTACCATTCATGTCCATGTTTTTCATTTTTTCATCAATTTCGTCAATGCAGTTGTTGTACTCATAAGAAGTGCTCATTCTTTGTCGTTTTTCCTAATGTATTTAAAGAAGATGAAAACAATATTGTAGTGTATTTGTAAGATATTGTCGAGTGTTTTCGCTCAATAGCATTAATATAATTGGCATTTTGATTCAATATCGCGCGCAATACTTCGTCAGTATTTATGCATTGCGTCGAAATTAGCTTTATATTTGTTTATTATTGGCCATCAACATGCAAAATCACAATAATCAAATAACGTCAAGTGTTTAAATGAAAATCTGTTCTATCCAGTCGATATTTTCTTATCAGGATTCCGCACATTCATCAGGACATATCTCACCGAAGATTTGAGATTTTCCGAAGTTAAGACATTCCATTTTAAAAATAATTTCATACAAGTTATCGAAAAACGAATGTGAAAGATACTAGGAAATAAACTTTTGCAGAATAAGTTAAAAATGTACAAAAATTAAAAATTATTTACAAAAAAAATATTGGAATATTTTATATCATGGCTATTAATATTTTGGCGATATGTTATTAATATATTAAATTAACGTATTAAGTTAATGTTATAATTATTAAAATGATGCTTCAAAAATATTTTTGATCTAATTACAATATTAATAACATATCTTTTTAATAATAAGATTTTTTTCAAGCTTATTAAAAACATGTTGTGTTATGTCCGATATCTTAATACATTAATAAGTTAATAATTCCATCTAACATATTATTAACGTTAATAATTGTTTATGTTCGAAAAAAATTAATAATATAACATATTAATAACATAATGGAAAACTGAATTTCTTTTAATATAAGCTGGGCTTCATTTTGTTTATAGACTTGAAACAATAAGATAATAATAACAATAATTTTTAAAAAACTTCTTCATATTATTCTAATTTTCTGAGAATATTCATTCTAAATGTCTCAAAAAATTAGAATATTCAATTGAAAAAAAAATGTATGTTCAAATCTCCAAATAAAAATAAAGTACATTGAAAAGACTCCAGAAATTTTTCCAGCTGCAAAAACGACGAAGAATGACCAGACTACTTGTACCTGGGAAAAGTTGATATTAGGTTTATGATTTTATGAGAGTGGGATTACTATCATATTCTCAGATTTTGTAGTTACTTTTCTTTTCTTGTCATATAATTAAACAAGTTATCATTGACTAAAACTAAATTTCATAAATGTGTCAAGCATAAAAAGTATAGTAGTCCTCATAAAACGGTAGATAAAACGAAATAAAAAAAAATAAGAAAATAATTATTTTCTCTAAATTTCTTCACAAGAATAATAAACAAATTAAATTTAAATTGAAATTGTGCTATTTTCACGTTGTTCTTCAAAATACTTGAGTTTTGTTTTTCCTAAAGTAAATCCATAATTCAGTCTACACATCAATTGAATTTGTGTTAAAATTTTGCTATGTAAAAATATCAAATAAGTCAGCTTTGATTTACACCTAAGAAAAGTGAACGTAAAACATTGAAAAATTTCCTTGGTTGATTTATATATTTGAAATACACAAATAGCGTTTGAAACCTAGTCATCCATGACATTGAATTTGGTAAAATAAGTGTAAATTTTAATATACGTTTGAATACTTATGTATATTGTGTGTATTATAATCATATAACAAACAAATTTTCGAAATTGGAAAACGTTTTTTCTTGATTTGGCTTTCTTTTGTTTTGGGTTATATACTTTGAATATAAAATTGACAAAGATTAAAAACAAATCTTATATCACCTGTAATATTAATCTTATGAAACTGCTTACATACAACTGAATGTCAAGTTTATATAGAATTATATAATTGTCTTATTTGTTCATTTGTATCCATTCTAATTGCACACAATTGATACATATGTTTCGCCAAGTTTTTATTTTGCTTATAGTTGTTACTTTTACAAAATGCACGAATGTTGAATAAAATGTATGATTTCGTTGCGTATTACGCAGTTCTTTACGATTTACAACATTCAAAAATTTTCAATTTTTTCCATTACAGTACAGTCTGGTTTGATATTATTATTAATATAGACGTATCTCATTAGGTACGCTCATGATTTTTGTTATTTTGACTTTGAATGTGGAAAATATAGAAAGCAAAGTTGTTTAATGGTCAGGCATTATACATAGCACGTGTTATTTAATCGCTAAACTTATATTGATATACATTTACAATTCAAATAAACTGTCGGTGTAGAAGTAAGTGATCTCGCATATAAATGGTTTTATGTATTATTTAAGATGTCCTTTTGAGTCCTTTGTGGAAAAAATATATTTAATGAAAAAAAGAACAATTATTTTTTATTGTCTGGAATATTTATAAAAACATAATTTTAAAAAAATAAAATAAAAATTATTCATTCAAATTTGTTATAAAGTATAGAAAATGGGTAATATAGTGTGCTCAGATGATCAAAACCAAAGGAGTTTCAGGTAAACGAATAATAATCCCATTATATGTACGAACATATTTTTTTTTGTAATGTTTGCATTGCAAATATTTTACTAATTGATGAGTCATTTAATATTTCAAAACATAATTATTTGAATTAAACTTTCCGTATAGAAGGAATATATATTCCGTGATCATATCAATAGCAACCCGCACATAATCATTACTAGCATGAAGAACAGTAATACTGTACCTTTTTAGAGTGAATTCGTATTGTGAATTGCAAAATCCAAATTTCAAAATATCTTTGGTTTGTTAAATTTCTTTTAAAGGCCTAGCAAAAGTTTGATTTTCTTCTTTTCACATTGAAAAACACGTCACTCTAAGATATAAACCAAACTGTTTGAATTAATATTACAAAGCAATGACTTTTCATGAATGAATATATAACCATAAATATTGATAAATCAATACATTTATTTGTTCGTTACCGGAGAGACAGTTAAAGACCAAACAAAAAACTAACTACAAATTTTCAGACGATATTTGGCTGGATATTATTTTTATTTCAATAGGCTTTGCAATTAAATGAACTAAGTAAAATGTAGAATTAGACATGTTTTTAAGACCTAAAAAACGTTTTTCATGTTTCAGTGTGAAACACATCACTCATTGAGTGATTGAAAACTATTTGAGTAAAATAAAACAAAACAATATGATTATTAAACTTTTAAAATGAAATGAATATCTAACAATACATATCGATGTGCTGCTTTATTTGTTTGTTATTGAAGAAGCAGTTGAAGACCAATCAATGAAATAAACTATAAATTTAATAAGCCAATATTTGACTATCTTTTCATTGTTGTTGGTCTTTGGATTGAATGAAATAGCTAAAATTTAAATAAAATAATTGACGGAAAGAGTCAAATATAGTTTGCTTTTTTTTGGAAAACTAGTTTTAACAACTTGAATTAAACATTCTAAAGATCAACTCTTTCTGTTTATATACATATGTTTGACATTTGATGAATTCAAGATCAAATTGTCGTCAATTATACTAACTAATCAGTCGTGTATTACTCATGCAAAAACATACATTACGAAATTTTTCAAAGTCTGTTGTCCAATATACATGCACATATAATATACGCACAATAAAGTTTAACAGCTATTATTTTTGTATATGTACGACATCAACACAATCATATATAAAACCACAACCAAACCAGAACACATGCGCCACAACAACCACTATCATATCAAATGCTAGAGCAATCAAATACTAAGCGTATAAATACGTCCGACACAGTTGAGTACGCTCTGTCGAAAGGTACAGCAATCGAAAACCGTGAGAGCAACATAAACAATTACTACCGCATCAACTGTAGCAAGAATAATTCATTTGACGTGAGTTTTGAGAAAACAGCTGATACAGACGCGAAAAATATGAGTGCTGAAAAAAGTCGTGATCGTTTAGGTTTTTGGGGTAATGATTCAGAGGCGGCTTCGGTTATTAGTGGCTTGGATCGACTACGATTTTCTCGTTACAATAAGGTATGATACATTTTTCTCAAAATGTTTGATTATTTCTTTTTAATAAAGTAGACTAGCTTAAATTTTAATTTAAATTCATCATAGACTAAATAATTCTTATTTGTACTACCAGAATTGATTTAACATAAAAAATGATCTCAAAAATGACCTGTGAACCACATAGATGAAAAACTAATACTAAATTATATATTACAAGATGTTATAATAAATACTGTTGTCTCAATGCAATGTCAGTGGTTTAGTTGTTTCCACAGATTGTCAAAATAAGACATGCGCAATTCTAAAATTTTGGTTTTTTATACACAAATTATATATTTTACCATTGTAAAAGCTACGTAGATTCTCAAAAAAATATTTGTCAGTAAATTTATGAAAATAAGAAATTTACTCATTGGAATCTAAGCATTTAAAGAAAACTCATTAAAATATTCAAATTTATAGGAGATGTTAACATGAAATGACAAATATACAATTATTAAATAAATGTAAAAATGATGTTTATTTTTTAATAGATATTTTTAACAAAATTGAATTAGTTCTCAAAATGGAGTTGAATAGTAGAAAGTGTTATACCATACGAAAGAAATGAATACATTGTTGTGTAGAAGTCTGACACCAGGAATCATTATGCGTAAAAAGTGGCAAAATTTTGTATATTAATTATGTAACATTCCAAATGCTTTTTTCAAAGTAATGGCAGTTTGTAACAGTGTACAAAGCTTTGCAGATTTTAAACTTTTAACTATTAGAATATCCCAAATTTGACACAAATTTTGTAATTAACATACTATGCATTTAAATACATTTAAATTACACACTGAATTATTTAAAAAAATATAGATCCAATAACTAATGTGAATGAACTTCGCTTCGATCAATTCAGTAATCACATAGTATTACAAAAAAATATCATACGAAATATTAAGAACCAAGTTTTCTTATAATTTCAAGAATATTCTCATTTTTGATGCTATCAGTTTGTAGGTTCCACAATGTTTCATTGTGAATAATAAAAAATATTGAATCAAATATGAAATAAGAAGGGAATTTCACATTAATATTTGTGGTTGTACATAACTATTAATATTTGTGGCTATATAACTCGGTATTTCATTTTGACAAGCTTTCTCTAGATAATTGAAAGTCCTAAGCTAAGGTTAACAATTTCCCCTTCTCTATTAATCTTATTCCTTCTATTATTCTTATTCTCTTATTATAACCTCAAACAGCGGCAAAAATACGTTGTGTAAATAAAAAATGTTTAAATTTGAGTTACTAGATTGATGTATCCCTCTAATATAAATCTGAATCAAACCAGAATTTATTGGATTGTTCTTTTTCAAATGACAGTTAAATGTCATTACTTCAGTGACATTTTTGTAAACTATGGCATTTAAAGTCGATATTTAACATATTGTTGAACGGAAATATTTAATATGACATATAAAAATACTTCAGTACTTGTAAAACTTACTTATAATGATTCAGATGTAAAAATGCAGTTAATGCATACACATAGAAAAAATGACCATCAAAATATCGAATGTAAAGGTCAAATAGTATCTCGTAATTTCCATTATTATTAAATAGCGAATGATTCAAACGTATCAAATTCATACATTTAGAAACACAGAAAAATTTTCTTAACAAAAAAAGGCCATACTATTTATTTCCAAATATTTAAGCTTCTTAAATACAAAGAACAAAATACGTATTTACACTAAATCTCATAAGTTTCTATATGTTTCTTATCAATTATAAATCATTTTGAGTTATTAAATAACACAGAATGCATAATTGATAATATTTTCAGTAAAAAAACTATGTGTAGAATGATCAATAACAGCACACATACAATTAAGTTCATTAAAATTTGAAACGAAAAACCAACAGTGATATGATCATGCATATCATATTAGTCATTACGGGGTGAAAAATGGTTATTATTTGGCAATAAATTTAGATTTTATATTTATATATTTAATCCAGCCATATATGGCAAGTAATTAAAGCTAATTGAATAAATTACAAATTTTATATTGTATTTTTGTCATGTGAGTATTTGGTTATAATGAACTATTTTTCTAATTGCAAATAAAGCAAAGATATCAATCGATACAATTACTTGTTACCGATTATGAAGTTATATTATCACACACTGGTTTAAATTTGAAGTAAATATTATTGGAATATTTCAATTTTTCGAAAGGAAAACGATAGATATTTGATAAAGACTTTTATCACTTGTATTTTTCAATGTTCACATCTTTTTTACTCTAATTTCGAAATATTCAATTATTCTAAATTTCATAAAGAATATATGAGGGCATAAATAAATAAACACGAAGAGAAGAAACACAATTGCTGTGTTATATAACTTGATTATTTCAATTATTATATTGCTCGAGCCATATAATCTATTATAAGGGCACTTCATGGTGATTATTTTTCATATATCACACTGAGAAAATATTTTTCTGCAAAAAGATTATTATGCGATGGGCTTTCACAAATAAAATTACAAGGAATGTTTCTAAAAATGAACAATTTAGTTACTGTAAATTTAATTTTATTTTTTCAATTATAATTTATGGACGAACAAAATAATTTAAATTATGATTTAAATCCAACTCAAAAATGTATATTATCTCTTTTGTCAATCATTATTTATTAAGAATTTTTTTAAGTCTTTTTTAATCTTTTGACTTACTGTAGACCATGTCGCTTGACTTTGAAATTTTTCTATTTAATTGTCCTTAAAAAAAGTAATCATCAAACTAAATGTACGTTTTAAATGGCACTTGCAATTTCAGTTAAACGGTGTAAATGTTGTAATCGTATTATCAAGAAATTTGATTCTATTTGTAAACACGTGAATATGCATGAATGATAAGATTTTTAAAAATTTTATTATCAAAATCATACTTAATACACAGCGTTTGACACAGAATGAGGGAGTGTATAGATGTTTTCAGAGATCATTTCCAAACACGGGTGTAGTAAAAATCAGTTTCTAATTTCCCGAATGCTAACGCCATCTTTAAATTTTTATCGGCATCTTTGCTAGGAATGCGACGACATTTGCACATAATTTCGTTTTCAATACAAACATTGAGATGGCGTTAGCATTCGGGAGGTAAGAAAACTGTTTTGTACTACACCCGTGTTTCCAAATCAATACACATGATTTAGGTAATTAGTATTCCATTAAATGATCATATTAAATGGTCATCTGCACCAAGTCAAAATTATAATAGTATCAACTTATAGATTTAACATGATCAAATTTAACATAAATGGCACAAATGTTAAAAACCATAATATTTTAGTTTCAATGAATTTCATAAAATATACATATGCTTAAAATTTAGAATTACTTATTGAGTTACCTCAACCCCTAATTTCAATCGTTCAATTTTATTATGAATCATATCAATTGATAAAGAAATAATATGAAGTATATGAATCAATGAATGAAAGCTAATTGATGTAAGTAATTTATATGAAATGTTTTTTTCAGGGTCTGGGTTTCACGCGAGAAGAAAGGCAATTGCTTGGAATTCATGGATTTTTACCAGCTGTAGTGAAAAGTGAAGAAGAACAAGTGAAACACTGCGTCCTATTATTAGGACGATACGAAAATGATTTGGATAAATTCATGTACCTAATGGCTCTTTACGTAAGCTTTCTTCGTACTCCAAGTAGTAAGAATCAATTAAAAAATATTTTTATTTCAGGATCGCAATGAACGGTTATTTTTCCGTGTTCTAGCATCAGACATCGGTCGAATGATGCCACTTGTTTATACACCAACAGTTGGTCTTGCTTGTCAAAAATTCAGTATGATTTTCCAGTATCCAAAGGGTCTTTTCATTACAATTCATGACAAAGGTCATGTGTACGATATTCTTAAAAATTGGCCTGAAACGGATGTACGAGCCATTGTTGTCACTGATGGTGAAAGAATACTTGGTTTAGGAGATTTGGGAGCAAATGGAATGGGAATTCCTGTAGGCAAATTATCATTATATACTGCTCTAGCTGGAATTAAACCTCACCAATGCTTGCCAATTACACTGGATGTTGGAACAAATACGCAAAACATATTGGATGACCCACTTTATATCGGATTACGTCAAAGACGAGTAGTTGGCAAAGAATATGATGATTTCATTGAAGAATTCATGCAAGCTGTTGTTAAACGTTTTGGTCAAAATTGTTTAATTCAATTTGAGGATTTCGGCAATTCCAATGCATTCAAACTATTGAATAAATATAGAGAGAAATACTGTACATTTAATGATGATATACAAGTAATTATAAAAATTTAACTAACCTTTGAAAAGAAAATCATGAACCAATATGTTTAAACTTAGGGTACAGCTTCAGTTGCATTGGCCGGGGTCCTAGCATCATTAAAAGCAACGAACACGATGTTAAAAGATAATACCATTTTATTCCAAGGAGCTGGTGAAGCTGCGTTAGGAATTGCAAACCTGTGTGTTATGGCAATGTGCCAGGAAGGCTTAACTAGAGAGGAAGCTAAAAAGCGCGTCTGGTTAGTTGACAGTAAGGGCTTGATAGTAAGAGATCGTCCAAAGGGTGGTATTTCCGAGCATAAAATTGATTTTGCCCATGAACATGAACCAGTTGATACTTTGACTGAAGCAGTTGATCAAATCAAACCAACTATTCTAATTGGTGCGGCTGCAATTGCTGGAGCATTCACTCCAGAAATTTTAGCTAAAATGGCTGAACTTAATGCAAAACCCGTAATTTTTGCCCTTTCAAATCCAACTAGTAAAGCTGAATGCACCGCTGCTGATGCATATACCTACACAAATGTAATATTTTATTTGGTGTTGGTTATATTTATATTTATATTTATATAAATTCAAAATTACATAAGAATTATTTCTGCAGGGTAAATGTATTTTCGCATCTGGATCACCATTCCCACCGGTGGAATACATGGGAAAAACTTATTATCCAGGTCAAGGCAACAATTCCTATATTTTCCCTGGAGTTGCATTAGGAGTTATTTGTGCTGGTGCTTTAACTATTCCTGAGGAAGTATTTCTTGTTTCCGCTGAGCACTTAGCCAGTTTAGTAACTGACGCTGACTTAAATGTTGGTAGCTTATATCCACCTTTGGATACCATTCGTGATTGTTCAGTAAAAATTGCCGTAGCCGTTATGAACCATTTATATGAAAAAGGTATTATTATATTATAATACATTACGAAAACCATATATATTACATTTCATAATGAGACATGAATACGTAACTTTTTCAAATGCAAAACAATATATTGACTACATTTACATAGAAGTATTTCAAAGTGAAGCAATAATTCAACTATTTCGATGTCAATAAAAATATAAATTATATTACTGATTACGATTATTATTCAACATATCAACAGATATAACCATATTAAATAATGATCGAATTTCTGTATGTATGTTGAGACTTTGCATTCGATGAAACAATATGAGCTTTGGAATTCGATTAAAAATAAACTGATTTGATTGAATACGATAAATTTTTAATACTGCGGTAATTGGATAACAATACTGTTTGATAACATATTGATAAGTGAATGCCAAACCGCAGCACATCTATCATATATTCTATACAAGATTGTCTATTTGATTTTGAACACAATCTCAAATCATGAAACTGATATGTTCAATATTTTTTTTCAGGAATGGCAAGTGTTCACCCTGAGCCAGAAAATAAAGCAGAATTTATTACTTCACAAATCTACGATCTCAGTTATCCATCAGCAATTCCAGTAACTTATCCTTGGCCCAAATTATAAACGTTCTTAGTGTGGTGTTTCTTTTTTGCTCAACCCATGGTTACAGGTTATACAAATATGAGAAAACAATCGTTCTCTATTATAAATGTTTATTTATTTTTTTTTTTTTTGAATTTAATTCTAACCAAATATACAATGTTATTGTACTCATTCTCTAATATTGTGACGGAAAACATATATTTTTTTTCAATAAAGAAAAATTTTAATTAGAAATTCAACTTTTTGAAGCCCTATAAATTTTATTATAATAAAGCATTACCTTTTGGATTCGTAGCTATAATCTACCAATGTTTACAAAACTTTTAAAATTTTCTCGTACTTTTATCCTCTTATCATTTGAAGTATTCTTAACTTTGCTTTACCTTAAAATGCCTCATTCCATTAGATATCTAATACTGGTCCAAAAAGAACCACTATTGAGAATCTTTTTATAATAACATGTGTGTGAATATTTGTGTAAATCTCATTTTCAACATTTTCCAGTTCTTTGAAGAGTTACAAAAAATACATTTGAATCAGCTTAGAAAAAATGACCACTCACCAAGATTGTTAGAAAAATATGTCTATTGAGTAGATCGAGAGGAGAGTATATTCATCCGCCTTTATAGTAAAAAAGGAGTATAGCTGAATTGATATTTTCCATACTCTCCTTTTTCAAATTATTTTGAATTTTTTTTTAAGTACTCTCCTTTCGATCTAGATCAGATCTCAATAGATATGTTTTTGAAATTATGAGCGGGTAAACAACAACAGTTTGGAAAGCTGTATTATAAAAACTAAAATTTGTGTATTATGTAATATACAGTTCTCTCACTCTTGTTTATATCTATCTAACTTATTGTAAACAATTTTTAAAATATAATTTTCGGGTTTAATATGTATTGAATAGAAAATTATCTTTTTTTCGAAATTTTATTGAAAAATGTCTTAGAATAAAAAAAAAATCAAATACATTTGTCATTGCTTTTTCTCTATTTTTACATGATGTAGGTTTTTGTCAAATTCATGCATTTTGGAACGTTCCAGTAGTTTATAACTGAATAGTTCCAGTAGTGTATATTTCAGTGAAATTAAAGGTATTTTGATTGTCCACTGCTGAATCTTGTATCAAGTAGCTGAGCTTTTTTCAAAATTGATTTTTTTTGCCCCTCATCAAATCGATTAACTTGAAGATCTGTTTCTCTTGAAAATGGTCTACGATCTGATTCACCTTTTTTTATTTTTTTCTTAATGTTCTGTCTATGTATATCCATGAGTGATTGTTCACGTTTATGTTTTTTTCTGTGTTTTTTTGCTATGGCCCAAGTAACGTTTAGGAACGAAAATTTTCGGAATATATTGTTGGTTGATTTTTGGGTTGAAATTTACCATAGATAAAACCAATTTCACCGTCACAAAAGAGAAAATCAAGGTGTAGTCCAAGTGGATGAATAGGAAGAAAATTGAAAAAAATAACATTAATATTTTGAATATACGATAATTGCTTAATAGAAGCTAAAAGACTGGCTGAATATAATATTTAGTACATTGAGTTCTTGAAATGTAATTAATTAATAGTTAAAAAATTAAAAAATATCAAAAATATTACTAGAAATTTCAAATAGTTTTCTTTTAAATTCATTTCTATTGATAGATTCAATAAACAAGGTTTCAATAATATTAGCATATGCTTGCTTTAGAGATGACCAAATCGGTATTTGTATTAAAATTCAGTCATTGAACAACACACCCAGGGCCTTTCCAAGCACCGTCGGCACCCTGGTTCAGATTTTGAACTGCGCCTTTGTAAATGTGAAAAAAGCAAAAAATATCAACAAAAAAAAAACTTTTAAATTTTATGTTTTTTGCATGAATCAAACAATACATGGAAATAAACTTAGATTAATGCCTTCTTTCTTGCTTTGACAGTTGCAAAATTTTCTAAATTTTTTTTCAATCTTCTTTCTGGTTTCAAATTATCAAAATCTCATTGATTGCAACGTAAATAATGAAATTTAAATGAAGAAGATTTAAACTGAGCTGACTGTCAAATTCAAATATTTTTTATTTCGAATAAACAATTTATATTTCCCTTTTGTTGTGGTATCGAATTCTCGGCAAGTAAATAGAAAAAAATATGAATAAATTAGCATTTTCAACGGATTAAGCATCGGTATTATTTGTAAATGTAAAGATTGAAAAAAGAAAATAAACATGATGTAGTTTGCGGTCGTATTAGTCATAGACAATATGCAAGCGAATGCCTGCATGCCAAATATTGTTCGTTTTGCATCGCTTTACGATTTCAAATTAGTTCTGCTTTGCGCTTCCATTGTGACTGATTGAAATATGTATATAATACATATTTATTTCGGTTCATTTGTGTAAAAATGTTCACTCCAAAACAAAATAGGTTGACTTTAGAACAAAAGTCTGAAGTTTTGAAGAAGTTAGATAGTGGTATTCGTGGTAATCGACTCGCACTTCATTATGGTGTTCAATAAAGGGTGTTTAATTGAAAGCAATGGCTCGGAAATTTTTTTCAATTGTACCCAGATAAACTGAACAGTGATTTTAATGCCAGTGATGGATGGTTCACCAAATTCAAACATCGACATGGCATTCGATTTAAGAGAATTTGCGGTGAAATTTTATCCAGCGATACCTCAATGATTACCACATTCATTAAAAAGTTACGTGAAAAAATGAGTGAAATGGGAATAAACATTGTTGACCTTTTGATTCATAAGTTGAACATTATGGGATTAAATTCTCAACTTTTGAATTGGATTGCTTCTTATATGAATGGTAGAAGACAGATTATCAAGATAAATAATTGTAATTCTGATCCTATTGAAGTCTCTTCTGGAACGGGTCAGGGGTATCCCATTGCTGCCACATTGTTTATATTGTTTATAGCTGATTTGCCAAATTTCAGTGGTAATTCATCAATTCTTTCATTTGCTGATGATGTTAGACTTTCCCACCACATAACTTCGACCGAAGTCTGTTTAACTCTACAAGAGAGTTTGAACAATGTTGTTGGATTTTTTAAGAAGAATCAACTCAATTTGAATGTTGAGAAAACAAAGATAATGGTATTTCATCGCTTTGGTGATGTCATTGATTTCAAATATACCATTCAATAATTGAAAGAGTTAATCAAATTAAAGACCTTGGTGTGATTTTGGATGAGAAACTTAATTTCAAAGCTCATGTTGAATCCATGATAGCAATAGTAAAATCAAGGCTGGCTTGGATCAAACGTTTTGCTAGAGATTTTAATGACCCATATACAATTAACATTTTGTTTTTTAGTTTCGTTATTCCTATTCTAGAATATGGATCTCAGGTTTGGAACACTCACAACTTGGGACAAGCAAGACGAATTGAATCTGTTCAGAAGCAATTTTTACTTTAAGCTTTGAGAAGATTCAATTGGAGATAGATTTCACCTTCCAAAATATGAACATAGATTGCTGCTGTTACAAATGATTTCTTTGGAAAGTCGTAGAAGTGTCGATCAAATAATGTTCATCCTAAAGCTGATCAAGGGTGAAATATGCTCGGAGGCTCTTTTGGGAAGGATTCAATTCAGAATTCCTTATCATTCTGTCAGGAATATTGAATTTTTGAGAATTCAGACTAATAATCGTGGCTATCAAAAGTATATACCTTTGAATATTCTGATCGGAACTTTCAACAAATTCTACGAAAAATTTTTGAATAAATTTGTAATAAATTTTGATATCAGTTCAGAAGTAGTTAAGAAAAGATTATTTGAATTGCAATTCAAATATTCTTTTCCCAAACATGTTTGGGAAACCTATGAATTAACCAATTGTTGTTTGTTCCATTTCAATTCATATTTGTAGTTCAACAATCACAGAGTCTTGCTCCGAAATCATTAGGATTGGCAATGGATTGTTGATTCGATACAAGTATTGATTTATAAATAAATTGTATTATAAATAAATTGTAAATAAATTTAAAAATTGTTTAAATAAACCACCTTTGGCGAAGAAACGCTGTATGGTGCCGTAATAATAATAAAAAACACTGCTAAACTTTATAATGCCGATGAATTTTTTATCGATTGTTACTCAATACAACGTATGTTACAGCATGTGAGAAAACAGCAAATTCAAGTATCTAAACATGTTGATATCCAAAATCACTGCACAAGATCGGTTCACGATGCTCTTCAAAACCATGATCTCAAAAATACTATTTTGCTTTTGAAGTTTGCATGGGATGTGTTGTCAACGAGAGATGTGCATTGATATGATACTGTCATAAAACGCCATCTTTCAAAAAGAAGCCAACTATAATACAAAGCCAATGCAATGGAATCTTTTTCTTCCACTTCTTGTTCGATTCTTCGCTTCAATTACATTGTTGTTAGTGTTTTTTTTAAAGATGGCGTATATATTTGGTTTTATGACATTACAATGTATTTACTTTGACAATGCGTGAATCTTAGCATTTTGCCAACTAGCATTATTGAAAAGTCGTGGTCAAAGATTTTGAATTAGGATGATGGTGAATTTGATGAAGAGGATAACGTTCCAATAGCAGAATTGGCATAACAAGTTGAAATCGACGCTTACCGTAACGAAATCGAGGAAACATTAAAGCAATTGTCAAAACTCACACCAAATGCTGTTTTATCCATTGATGAAATCGAAAATTGGAATGCCGATGCGTTTGATGAAACTGATGTGATAACGAAGAAGATGACAATTCTGTTCGAAATCCAGTTTCTGTTTCATACACCGATACAATAAATGCAGCAAATGTATTTGTTAATCAAATGGAGCGAAGCATAATTTATTTTTCTTCTTTCTTTATAACAAATGACTATAATACATTGATGACGCACACAAATCGAAAAAAAAAAAAAATTTGAGTTCAACACTCAGAATTTAACCTTTGACCTCGCACTCAAAGCTAGAAACATACCATTAAACTATGCATTGTTGATCATTGTAAGCACATGTAAGCGTCACACTTCAAGTTGTTTTCCTGGTTCAGATTTAATGTCGAATTTTGCATATTTTCATTGTTTTTATGATTTATCATTCAAACATTTTCAACAGTGCAAACCTTGGAATTGAGGAAGTTAAGAAAACATTTCAAAGTTAAAAATCGAAAATTGAATATAAAACTGTCAAATGTGAATCAATTTTTTGTTCAACAAAAGTCTAAAAATGAATTGTTTTGAATGTTTTTTCGCTTTAGGTTAGTTCATGAGAACCTTATGATCAGAATTAAATAATCAAATCATAAAAAATTTAATTTTCGATTTTTTACTTTCGAATGTTTTCTTAACTTTCTCAATTTTGTAACCGGCTCAGCTATGCATCATTGAATAATATCCAAATAATAAGAATATTCAACGATGCATATGCGTTCACCGTTACACATCTTAATTAAGAATAATATTTAAATCTAATTAATCCATTTGAATAAACACGCATCTAATTAGAATCGAAAATAAATTTAATTCCTTAATTATAATTAGAATATAATACAAAGTACGAATAATCAATTAAATCTTTCCTAAAATCATTTTAAATTCATTTAAAACAAATATTAAAATAAAATATAAAACTTCCCTATAGTATGCAATAAGATTCGACTACAGCACACCCTATTGGTGGCTTAGTGAAGTTGTGATCAAATAGTATATGAGAGCAGGGGAATCCTGGTAGTTCAGTTCAGTTTTGTCTCAACTATCGAAGAGTTAAGATTTCTAGAGAATTGTAAGGGAAATTGCAAATTGAAGAATAAAATAAAGCAAAATAAATATTGAATAAATATTCAACAAAACCGAAAATAAAAGTGTTTGAAAATTATAAATTAAATAATTTCGGACTTAGAATATTTCAGACATCTCGGAAGTACGGTTCTGCCCGCAATTTCAATGTTTTTATTATTGAAAATGTTTGAGTGAGACATAAAAAAAAAAAATGAAAATATGCAAAACTCGATATTGAATCTGAACCAAGACTTTATCAAACGAAATTTTATGTCGATTTCAACATGAAATGTGACGCTCACTGTGTAAAATGATGAACTACACATGGTTTAGTGATATGATTCTGGCTTTAATTGCGAAAGGTCAAAGGTTCAATTCTCTATTGAACTCAATATTGTTTTTGGCACAACTTTACTTTACAGAAGTTTCTAATTGGCGAATTTTTTTTAAATTTTTTGGCTGATATAGCTAGCTTAGAAATTCGTTAATTTTTTTTCTTTTAGTGTGAATAAAAACAATTCAAATTGCACCACTGAAATGATATATGGGGACCAAAGGCTAACAAATACAACAAAAAAATTAATAAAACGTCAAAAACTAAAAACTTCTGTAAAGTAAAGTTAAGCCTTTTCTTTTTTCGATTTTTACTTTTCTGCACACACAATACTGTGTGCATCAAAGTAATGCAATTAGTCATTTGTTGTGAAAAATGAGAAAAAAGAAAAATGTGAGACATTTGCCTTTTTTATATGATCAATATTTAAAAAATATCACTGTCCCTAAACTAATTAGCAATGTTCTTTCCTCGTACAAAATTTTTTTTTATTAACAGAATTTTAGAAATAAAATGTGAACAAAAAAATTTAATTTTATCATATTCGAACCAAAGTTCAGAGTTTCATTGAAAAAATACAAAAAAAAAAAAAAAAAAAAAAAATCAACAAATATTCAATATGTATTCAACAAAGTATAAGAATTTTAAGAGGTGTGCAATGCTATGCAAATATTATAAGGCGTAAAGTAGGCTACGTTATGTAATTTGCGTAGTATTTTGGTTGCACACCTTTGTACCTTTTCACGTTTTCACAAATACTATATTTTTATTATACTCAAATCTGAATAAAACTGTGTATAATAAATCAATTTGTGTCAATAAATATCAATAGTACATACAATTAATATATAGTTTACCTACAGTAAAAACTGTGCACTAAGTGTTTCTCAAATCAGGAATTGGAAAAAGGAGATGTATTGAATAAAAGAAGAAAAAAATGTCAATTGATAGTATTCACAAAACGTTGCATTTGATATTCACACTTCACCGAAGCAAGAACTGTTTTCTCTATTTACAGTAGATTTTCATTTAATTTAGGAATCTCATTTGATTCGAATTTATTGCAAATTTTATGATTTTTTTCATAAAGAAAGTGTTTCAAATCAGTGTCATTATTTTCATTATGAAGCAATACGTTGTTAATAACTTGATAAAAAAACGCTCACAGTGAAAACAGACGAACATTCTCAGTACACAAGTTTAAACAACGAAATGGTTACGATTTAAATACTTATTATATTAAGGATAGAACGACGAAATAAAATGATTCTTATATGTGAGAAATATAAATTTATTGTTCTGATGAACGGTGTTTTAGATTGTGAGCATAGCTAATCTGTTTATTTCAGAACTATCTATCAATGAATTCTTTGTGATCGTTTGCAAATTGTTGATTGTCGTAGAATTTCTATAACGGACGACCATTTGTTTATGAACTGAACACTGATACATACAATGAATTCATTTTAAAGGAATAACAATTATCCAGTGGTGGATTTGATTTTCTGTTTTTCAAAATGTGTTCGATTCGATGTTGATTTGTTACTGTTAGTTTGCAATTCAATTTGCCTCAAATTATCAGAATTTCACCAATCACTGTCGGAGATGAAATTTTGGCCAAGTTAGTCGCCTAGATTAAATTCATTACATTTTATTGGATTTGTAATTGGAATAGAGTTATTTGTGAGAGTGACATATCGAATAGTGTCATTTAGTGAACGCTATTTTTGTGTGCGTTTCTTGATTTTTTTTATAATTAGAAATACTCAGTGAAATTGTGTTTAATTTTTATTGCTGATCGATTTATGTGGATTTCTTTGATCACTTTGAACAAAGATAGTGCGTGTTAGATTATGTTAATTTGAATCAAAAATTTAGAATGTTTGCTTTGTTTTGGTGCAATTGATTGAAAAATTGATTACCAAAAATGAATGAAGAATGATCTTTCTTTAAGTTTAAATAGTGTTCGTTTTTAAACTAAATCGACTGTGTTTGTGTGTATTTTTTTCTTCAATAGAAAAATGGCGAATCGCCTCAAACCATCCATACCAGCGAAAGGAAAAACGAAGGATGAGATTACAACATTCAAATGTGCATTGCATACAATCATTCGCCTACAATACCGAGAAGCACTGATTAACAAAATGACGGATCTGAGCTTGCAAGCCACTTCAATTTGCATGTTGGGATCATTGTTATTTTTTTTTGAGGTGGAAAAGGCGTATGAAAGAACATAGGTGTCAAGAACAATGATTTCGCATTCTTCGGTGGAAGTGGAGAAGAAAAGATCAAGCTCTGCTTTCAACAAGTGCTATGGCATAACAATCAGCCGCCGAAACAGAAAAAGTCAAAGTACAAACCACGAAGAAAAAACCCACGTGGACCGCAATCAGATCAGAAACGTATAGACCCAGAATTCAATGCAATTGTCGTAGGTCTTGATGACTATCATCGTATCGATTGGCACAATAACAACGATTTCAGCAATGGCCTAAAGCATTTGACTAATCAATATTCAGAAAATGTCGTCACCAACTTAACCATGCATGCGAGAAAACACATACAATGCGCGAACTTATTACAAGCTATTTACTGAAATATCACAAAAACATTATCTAAAAAAAATTGTTATTTCAATTTTTTTTGAATTTTTGATTTTTTGCTCCCAAAAAGTGCGAACTAATTTTACCTTCACTTGACATTTCGAACAAAACAAGAAGTGTTGCTTACATTTTTTTTTTTTGGCAACTTTTTTGATGTAATTTACCATGCACGCGTCATGAACGTAGTATCAAATATGATACGATCGAAGCGCTATGTACTTTACATACATTTCAAATGTGATTTTTTAGTTCCGTAGTACACCGTCATTTTATGACGCGAGCATGTAATTTACCGTTATGCATCTTTTTACGTCTATTGGGGCAATTTCGCAATAGTTATTACGCAGATGTCATCCAAAATTCAATCGATCAACAATGGGACACGGTAAACGATTAACTGACGCCGAAAAGGCCAAAATTTCTACATTAAAAGACTATACAGAAATGTCAAATCGTCAGATAGCATTTGAAATAGGTCAAGGCAGAGACGTTGTTGGAAATTTTCTCAAAAATCGCGAAAACTATGGCCAAAACAAGCACACCTTTCGGCCATCAAGCGTTTCAACGGCGCAAAAGTGGCTTTTAAATAATTCGAAGTGCGGCGAATAGTTTTGAGTCTGCCCGGCATTTAAGGACTGAAAACAAATTGTCTGTTGGTGTTCGACGTGTTCAAAAGATTTTAAGTGGTTCACAATGTCTAAAATACAAGAATATGAAGCGTAAGCCAATGTTGTCACCAGCCGATATTGAAGGTCGGAAGAAATTCGCTCTGGATCACATTCATTGCACAAACAAATAGCGCAAAATCATTTTTTCGGATGAAAAGAAGTTCAATTTATATGGTCCAGATGGAATTGCCTATTATTGACACGATTTGCGCACCGAAGAAATGATTTTCAGTAAGCGCCAATCTGGCGGTAGTTCTGTGATGGTGTGGGATGCCATTGGCTACTTGAAAAAGATGCCGCTGTCATTCATTTCAACCAGAATGAACGCAATACAGTATCAAGAGATGGTCGGCCCTCATTTCCCAGCATATGGCTATGAATGCGCTGGTTTGGGCTTGCAATTTCAACAAGACAACGCTCCAATTCATGTGGTCAGGTCAACTTTGGCCGGTTTTGAACAGCGTGGAATCAAACTTTTCGACAATTGGCCGGCCAAATCACCAGATATGAACATCATCGAGAATGTCTGGTCAATTTTAGCAAGAGAAGTCTACAAAGTAGGCCGGCAATACAACAACAAAGATGAATAGACGGCGGCCATCGAGGCGGCTTGGCGAAACATACCACAGGCCAAAATCGAATCACTGTATGACAGTCTACCTCGCATTACATGATGCCAAGGGTAAATGGATCAAAAAACAACCGGATTTTTTGAGAAAAATACATTTGTTTCGTTGGAAGTGTCAAGTGTCGGTGTAGTGATTCACTGACATATCGATTCGACTATTGTGCCTTGTTTGCACTTTTCGTCTAGTTAAGCCTGCGCAACAGCTGAATCGATGTTCATTGTTATAATAAGACCACGGCGTAACGCTTGTCGTATGCCCTCACAATGTAACCTGAGCTCTTATTTTGTACTTTACAATAAATCAAAGTATAACAAGTGTTAACCATCAACTGTATTTTTTATCAATATCACTTTAAATTCATTACATGAAACTGAAATTATTCGAATGGAACACAAACGTATAAAAAATTTTATCAAGTAACAACGATAGTGTTGTGAAATTGATCATAAAACAAAAAAACATCAGAGTGCCAACTAGCGATCCACACAAACTTCAAAGGTGTATAAAACAATGAACGCCCTGAATGTGTTTCCAGACATCAATCTGCATGACCTCCTAACTAACAAAGAACATTAGTTTAAAGCCATGCATGGCTCACAAGAAAATCTGTTTGACATTTCAAGAGATGCTTTTCTGTTTTGCCTAAATCTAGGCGAATTTTGTGATATTACAAATTTTTTTTGGGATTTTACTATAATAATCCCAAACAATTTTTGTAATATCACAAAATTCGCCTAGATTTAGGCAAAACAAAAAAGCATCTCTTGAAATGTCAAACAGATTTTCTTGTGTGTGCCAATGTACTTATCTATGCAACGCGAGGTAGATGAGTATAATTTGACGTGGTCACATCAGCCCCGATCTAAACGGAAGAAAAAAAAACGGAAAAAGTCGAAAGGAAATGCAAACGTAAACAAATAAGTGAAAAATAAATAATCAGAAATTTAGTAGTGGTGCCGATGTGTAGTTTTCGACGAACATTCGTACTCAACAAAAGTAGTTTGACTTTTTCATAAACACCGATGGAATCACTGTGGCTTTGAAGTACTCGGCCAAGAAAAAAACAGAGAGTAAAGAAATCGTTCAAGAGGTTATGGATGGCACGATCAAGAATTTTGTTGGTGTTGATACAGGCGTTCAGAGCTGGAACACAACAGTAACACACAACATAAAAACTGGCACAGAAGTGCACATGTAAACATTTATTTTATTTCAATGCAGACGAGCCAAAAAGTACGAAATGCAAAGGCAAGTCGTTGTACGAAACAGTTTGTGGAAGAGGAGCGCCGAGATCGAGAAAACCACAATCTGTATCCAGTGATGCCATCGCCAAAGGGGACACACTGGCTGAGTTACGTCAATGGAATATGCGCTTTCTCCACTGCTAAATACACTCAACTCGCCCTGGACAAACACATCGAAAGCAGTAGTGTTGTCGACAAATGGGTGAACATGGTAAGACGAATCTATCGATATACAACAACGCGCAATGGACGGAAAATCGGATGAAAACGATGGTTTATAATCAAAAGTAAAAATTTACTCTTTAAACTGGGAATTAAACCAGGAATTCTCTGTGATTTGGCATCGTGACGTCGTGGCTGCAAAGAACATTCTATTGAGAGGTAAGGTTAATTGATTGAAATTGCAATTGAATGATTGCTTACAACGATTCATTTGTTCGATTATGGACATTGCTGGGACTTCCGATACCGGATGCTATGAATAGGTACAGAGCCCGTAATGCTATTGCCGAGGCCACCGAAGCAGCCGCTGCTGCTGTCGTGGATAATGATTAAGAAATTTTCAAGTACGACCAGCAGGCAGCACAAAACAAAAAAAAAACAAATGTAACATTAGTTATTAAGGCTATCCCCAATATGTAGGTTAGTAGCGTAGCTGCAAGTTCACTTCCATTTGTTTGATGTAGAAGCGCGCATTGTCAAACTAAATACATTGTGACATCATAATACAAAATATACACGCCATCTTTCAAAAAGACGTTAACTACAATGTAAATGAAGCGAAGATTGAGAACAAGAAGTGAAAATTAAATTGAATAGCAAACAAAAAAGGTATTCGAGTTTGAAAAGCAAAACCCTAGCATTTTGAATAAATATTTTTCTCAAAATTCGGATTTTCGCTCAATCGAAGAGCTAACTTAACTTAGGGTTTTGCTTTCCAAAATCGAAGACCTTTTTTTAGCTCTTCAATATTTGAAAATTAATTTGAAAAATTTGAGGGTGGTCTTCTCATAGAATTTTAGCGGATGGGGTAAACCCCAAATACACCCCCCTTGCCGATGTATGCATAAGATGTAATTGAAATCCTGATTCTGATGAGTGAAATACGGTCAAATTTTTCTCATAAATATCTAAAAGCTTAAGTATTATAATGCTAAATATAACCTAAAATCGTTACCTATCTCTGCTTGCTCAGCATCCCGGCGATGACGATTTACTTCTTCTAGTTGAATATTATAATTTTTTGCTACGGTATTACGTTCTGAAATTTTATTCTGTCTATCATATGGCGTTTCAGTCCAACTGGAACGATCTTTTATTGATTCATGTTCCTTCGTTTTGAATTGTCTTGCAGTCACCCCTAAATCGGCTATAGTGCGTAGTTTTGGAAGTTCAGTCATCCATTCTTCCCGAGCTTGAATAATGTTACAATCTTTTCTTTCACCTCCATCTCCACTTATTTTTGTAATTTTAAGCTCCAGTGCACGTTTTTCCAGTTCAATATATGCTACATTTTTGCTGGGAAAAGGTTCTGGACCAATCAAAACATCATTTTCAGGTATTTCGTCTACTCCTGTTGAAAAATTCTGAAAGTTAGCTAAAAATTACTTAACTAACTTATCTTTTTTTGAAAATAAAAACAAAAACAATAATTGTTTACTTATAGATTCAATTTGAGGTGTTGAAAGAAAATAAAACTTCAAAGCGAAGACATATTCATTTATTTATTTTTGATTGATGAAGTAAATAAATCAGATGTGATATAGGACACAGGTTTGATATTGGCTTTTTCGAAAAGAGTAATCAATAATAAAATACTAATAATATAGTCTCTAATTAAAAAGTCAATGAAAAGCATAGCTGTAACATTTTGTTCTAAGACCTTTTTTTTGTTAGTGGATTTTCAAACAAAAGTGTGAAAGTCTACTACCAAATCTTCTAATTCTTACAAAATGTTCTAGCTATGATGAAAAGTTATGTCAACGCAAAAAGTTTCATTTTTATTCCTGAAATTTAATCGCCAACATTGAATCAGTATTTCAATGTAAACTTGTTTGCGCAAAAGCTATAATATCCTTTGTCACGTGCTGGTCATTTTAAAAACCAAATAGAAAAATGATCATGAAAACTGATCGATACGATACTTTTGCATATATACAACTAGTGTTGGCTGCGAACGTTCGTTGTTCGTTCGTAGAAAAATAAAAATTGGTTTTTGCTCGTTCGTTCGTTCGTAGCGTTTCAAAAAAATCGTTTGTTCGTTAGTACCATTATCTAAAAATGTTTGGCATACATATTTAATTTGAACAAAATAAACTCAAAATAAACTCAGAGAAAAAATCGTGCGAAGAAACAAAATATAATTTCAAGTATGATTACAGAACTGAAAAATATAATTCAATAAACAATTCATATTTTGATTAAATTTTTATCCCTTTTTTTGTTCACCATAAAATTATTCTATTCATTGTTGTTTAATTGTATTCATTTACAAAAGTACTGAGAAGAACTATGTTTAGAATATATACAGTTCTTCAATTTAAAAAATATTCGTTATTCATGTGTTGGAAATTCCAACTTGGAATTCATGAGGCAATCTAAATAACCTGAGCATTGATTGTTTTGTATAAAATAAAGTTTAAATTGAATTCTACGAACGAACGAACGAACAAAAATCATTTTGTCAATTTCTACGAACGAACGAACGGACAAAAATAAGAATTTTTATTCTTACGAACGAACGAACGAGCAAATATGTTATGTCTAATGCCTACGAACGAACGAACGAGTGTTCGTAGATGTTCGTAGGCCAACACTATATACAACATCCAAAATGTTTGAAATGCGTTTGACTCAGTGAATGTTGATTTGCTAGTAAACAAATTGAAGTTAATTGGAATAAATAATGACCTACTATTAATTCTTATTATAGGTGTGAATAATAAATACTAAATAATAAAATATTTTAGTAGTTATGCATTTTTGTATTTAGTATTTTAGTAGTTAGTAGTAATAAAAATGTAATAAATATTATTTTAGTATCTACTAACAGTTACTAATTAGTAGATCTTAGTAGATCTTAGAAATTTGTTAGTAGAATTCTTATTACTTTTCTTAGTAGATTTTTTAGTATATGTTTGAAAATTATTATTTTAGTAGTTTCTGTCTCCAGT
This sequence comes from Resseliella maxima, assembly GCA_029041755.1. Classification (NCBI taxonomy): domain Eukaryota; kingdom Metazoa; phylum Arthropoda; class Insecta; order Diptera; family Cecidomyiidae; genus Resseliella; species Resseliella maxima. Next base: position 43,523 of record JAQOWM010000590.1, read on the forward strand.
AAAAAAAGAGGAATTAGTAGAATTTTTTCTATATAAATGACATATGATTATGTTGACATATGGAGTGAGTAAATGGCATGAAACCGCGACTTACAAATCGTGATTTGAGGATAAAAAATGCGCATCTTATGAAATTGATTAGACCAGATGAAATGGCACATGAAACACTACATCAGAATTGAAAATAAAAATTTAAGATTTCACTTTCCAAGAGAGTTCGAAAAAGTAAACATTCAATTGTGTTAAAGTGGCAAAAAAATATGCTTATACATTCTCATTATTCAATATATATTTGAGTCTGAAGTATATTTCAACCTGTTAGATAATAAAATAAAAAAAATATGTGTGTTGTTTGATTAAAATTATCAAAATTATTATAATAATCGATTAAACGATTTACAATGACAATAAACTAAAATGATAAATTCAATTTTTTTCCTTGAAAAATTCGGCTATGTTTTTCAAAAAAGGATTTGTTTTTCTTACGTATGAACTTGTACATCGATTACATTAGGTGAGCGTAGGAAAGTAAATAAATCATTTTTGCAATGGGTGTTTTCAAAGATAGCATTACTTCAATGTATTCAGAGCAAATTTATTTCAGAATGCCACATTACGATTTCAGACATCAATAATGTACAAATTGCCAGTGAGGGAAAAATTATTCAAAATGTGTACCAATTAATTTTATGTTCTATAAATGTAATGAATTTTTTCATAAATCTCTAGCGAATTTTGATATTAAATTATTATTTAAGATGTTTCTATTTATTATATTCCACGTAAAAAAATATCGACTATAATTTGGAATTACGTACCTGATTCAGAATTCTTGGATTGTATATTTATTGTATAATTTGAAGGTAACGATGGACCGTATGTGTGTTTTAGTGGTTTTATTGACAATTTATCTGAATTTTCCTCCATTTTCACCATATGGGGGGGTAAAGATGGACCACAAATAATATCTTCCATATCTTTAGATTGCTTTTGAACTATATTTTTTTCAATACCTGTGGTTTCGTTGTCGCCTATTTTAATCCTTTTATGCTTTCCCTTCTTGCTTTCACTGCTATGATGTTTACTTTTATGTTCCTTTTTCCCATAATTATGCTTAGAATGCGATTTCTTAGTTCTACCTTGTTTACTGTACTTTGAAAAATGATTTAAATCCGTTTTGTCACCAGTTGTTTGATTTTTATATTCTTTTTGGTGCATTAAAGCACAACATTCCCCTGATGAATCATTATAGCGTGCACTATGTTTTTTTCCAATTTTTTCTGAAGACATATGATGATAGGAACGAAATTCTTCTCGTGCTCTGGTTGACTCAGTTTTATATCTTCTTCGCGTATCGGAATCAGAACTTTCGGAGTCAGATAAAGTGTTCATTGTCAACATTATTTTCAAATGAAAATTTCTAAATTCTCCAAACGTGTATGTAAAGATTTTTATTGCTTTGAATGTTATTAAATTGTCAAACTTTTCTGAAAACCAAATTACTCAATATATTGTAGCGACATCTGCAATTATGACATAATGACAGTTCTATAAATTATTTATTTCATTATCTCTATAAAAAGTATCTTACAGCTTCACAATTTTAATGGACTGTTTCAAAAAATGGCATGTTCTTCCGAAGAAATGTTACACTGTAAGTATTAAATCTTATTTTTTTTAACTATTTAAGTTCCAAGTTCTTGTTTAATTCCAGCACATTATAACCTCAATTTTACGTCAAATTTTATTTTCCAAACAAATGTTGGTTGATCATATTGAAGTTCTAGAAGAATGTAACACAATATTGCCTGACGATGTTGAAGTTTCTTCGCACAGAACATGCAAATTCTTTTATATTTGCGGGTTTCTATTGATTCCATTGACGGTCGTTTCAATTAAAACAAATATCAAATGGTATGCACAATGTTATTATTGCACAGTAAATTCATATTATTTGTTTGAATAATAAATAAGTATGTTGTTTGATTATATTTAATCGCATTATTCCCAATATAATGATATGTATTCTTTTGCAGTTGGCGCTATTTGTATTCAACTATAGCTGCAAGCTATGGATGTTGTTTTGGTGTAAATGTCATTTTATTTATGAAAGAGAAGGTATATCAACGCCGGTTAAATGAAACCATCAAAGCCATTAAAAATGTAGATGTGGCCGTATGTAGATCTTTGGCTTTTTTCCGGGAAATTAAAATATCGTCAATAGTATTTTGGGACGATAAGAGGTATTTTAAAGCAAAATTTGTTTTTTAGGAAAGATTTTGGCAATAATTTTCAGCTAAGTTCAGTGTTAAAATACGTAATGCTTTTATCTATTTCTGTAGATTATTTGACAGTATGTTCCTTTTTCCCACTTTTCTACACTTAACATCTGATAAAACAGTGTATCATATCCGAATATAAACATTTATGACATATTGATTGCTTTAGAAATCAGATGAAAAGAGGAAACTAGCCATGATAACTGGAAAATACGATATTTTTGTGAATATTCAACATCCAAAGTGTTGTACATTTTTTCTGTTTTAATAAGATATCAAAATTAAAATTTGTTAATAGTGTCAAAAAATATTTTCTTCGCGTTTGATAAAAACAATCAATTTTATTGCATAATTTCAAATTTTTCTTTCTCTTACATTTTGCGTTTTTAGAGTTCTCTTATTCTAAAACAGTTTGATTTAACTTTTTGCATCATTTGTCTCATGAAATTTTACTTTTTCAGGGGCCTATTGCACCATTCATTGTAAATTGTAAATTGTAAATTGTAAATTGTAAATTGTAAAATGTGATTTACAATTCTACAATTTATTGTAAAATGTGATTTACAATTGTAAGATTATTTGTAAATTGCGATGAACCACTATCATTGTATATTAACAAATTGTTAAACATACAAATATTTTCATCTGATTGAAATAAATTTAACTAATAAAAGAAAACATATTCCAAATTATGTGAAATTTTATTTTAAGGCATCGTTTTATTCATTAATAATTGGGAAACAATTTCATTGTTTCATCAATTATGAAATGTATACATAAAAAATTAGATGATAAAAATTTTGTTCAGGTTTTTGTATTTAAAACATTCTTAGATTATAATCTATTTATACATTTCATAATTGATGAAACAATGAAATTGTTTCCCAATTATTAATGAATAAAACGATGCCTTAAAATAAAATTTCACATAATTTGGAATATGTTTTCTTTTATTAGTTAAATTTATTTCAATCAGATGAAAATATTTGTATGTTTAATAATTTGTTAATATACAATGATAGTGGTTCATCGCAATTTACAAATAATCTTACAATTGTGAATCACAATTTGCAAATAATCTTACAATTGTAAATCACATTTTACAATAAATTGTAGAATTGTAAATCAATTTTACAATTTACAATTTACAATTTACAATTTACAATTTACAATTTACAATTTACAATTTACAATTTACAATTTACAATTTACAATGAATGGTGCAATAGGCCCCAGATTTTCAAATTAAAAAAAAAAAAACAAATGATGAGTTTTTTGTATTCTTATTGTGGCGTCTCTAAGCTTAATTCCATCTCTAAGCTTCCATTATCATATTAAAAACATTGATTTTATTTCAAATTTCTTTCGTTTCATGCATTTGGACTAAACCTGGTTTTCACTACAATGTGACGGTAAATTGGCCAATAAGATACCAAAATGAAATCCAAATTTGTTTGAATTCAATCATCGATATTACCCGAATTCTGTATGACGAGGTTAAGATATTAGATTCAATTCCAGTACCAGAGCATATTGAAATGATATATGTGCCACTTGAAGATCTATCTAGTAGCACTTATTTCCAAGAAAATACGGAACAAGTAACCGTAGAACATTTAAAAGTAATAATAATTTTAATAATAATAACATCAATAGTTAAAATTACTATCTGACTTAATTTATCCGCAGATGTGCTACAACATTTTTTTGTACTTTCAATCTCAATTTTATCTTCGACTTTATTTGACACTTTTCTTCGATCCAAACGATACCTTAGAGTATTTAAATGATGTATGTAACCGGCTTCCTCAATGTTTGGAGATTCATGTTAAGAAATTGGATTCTTGGATGGTTTCAAGTCTCAAAACAAAGTATCAAAAAAAATATGAAAAACCCCATTCCAGTGGTAACAAAGACTTCGATTTAATGCAAATGAGAAGGTCTTCTATAGATATCTTTTGTCGGTTAGTAGCTGTAGCAAATAAATTTCAATGTATTGATTCAAGAATTCAATCACTTGAACGAAATTCATCGCTGAATAAAGGAGAACTTTTGATTATTTCAAATGAAATAGAGGAAATACTAGGATCTATAGATACATGTAAAGTTGAATTTGATGCACTTACTTTTATTTTTAACAAGCTGTTTTTACAATGTCGCCAAAGATCATTCGAAAAAGATGACACCGTCTCAGAAAACAAAACTACCAATTTATTAAACTCCTTGGAACATATTGAAGATGTGGAAAATATCGAGGAAGAAGATAAAGAGTATTTTGGTATACGAGATGTGAATAACAGCATAGATATTTGTAATAGCAACAAAGATTCAGAAGAAAATTACAGTGGATTATCTCATGAAGATGAATTAGATAATACCAATATTAGGTTAACACGATTATATTTTGCACCAGTCTTGAAGCAGTTGAAGCTGAAGCTTGACCCTATTAAAAATCAAATGAAGGAACGAGAAATAGCTTTTTTGATATCCAGAGGAATTGATCACGAGAGCATTATTAATTTCGATAAGTCTGAAGTGAGTAAATTTCATACACAAGATCTTGAAGAATCGAAGGAGTTCAAATCTCAAAGAAAATGTGCACGCAATCGCTTTGATGAGTCTCGATCATTTTTGGAGCGAAAACAATCCATATTGATGATACCATTGAATAATGTTCCGCAGACATTGAATCAAGAAGATATTTTAGAATAAACAAAATAAAAAATACTGAAGTTATTTCATTATTTGCATTATAGATTTTTTTTATTTAGTTATTTATTTTTAGTTTGAAGGTAGTGCATACAATTATGGTCTTAGGAAATAAACTAAATCAGAGACTGCACACTCAAAAAAAAGGGTAATGTTTTGGCTTTGATGCTAAATTTAACTCATATTAACACCAAAAGTAATAATTTACCTCAATGTCAATATTTCTAAATCTAATTCGCATTCATTTTATCTCGAGCATCTCAGATTTACCACAGCAAGTCTAAAATTTAAGTCTAATATTTTAGATATTTTGAAAAAATTACTGAAACAATATTAAGTGTGATTATGATCATCTGAAGTTTTAAAAATACTGCGATAAATCTAAGATGCTTGTGGTAAAATGTATGTGAATAGATTTGAAATTGACATTGGGGTAAATTATCACCGTTGGTGGTAAAATGAGTTTTATTTAGCACCAAAGCAAAAATATTACCCAAATTTTTTTTTTGTGTGTGAGTGAATTATATAACCAGTATCGCTAAGATAGCACTTTGATAAAATGATTTTTAATTATGAACACCAATTGAATAAAATATTTTCGGTTCAATTAGAATCAAAAAGTTAGTTAGAAGTTTGTGTTGTGCGTTTTTACCTACTAACAATGTTTTTATATACAGAAAGGTTATATTTCACATGCTTTCACACAATTCACTTTTTCTAATAAACTTCTTGATTAGAAACCATTTTACAAATGATCTTTTCAACATATTTTTGTGAATACATTATCTAGTACTATCAAATGAGATCGATACTTTAATATGTTTATATGAAAATGAAAATGAAAAGATTGGGAAATTTACTGAAAAATTTATCTCTCAAGCAAAGGAAATACCGTTGAAAGCCTTGAAAAGTTATGAAACTTTCTTCATATTAATGTTCTTTTATTAAGTAAAATCAACTATAATAATAAAAAGGTTAAATTCAATGGGATTCTTGGTTTATTATTTGTTTGAAAATTCCATATGAACAAAGTACGATTTGGTTATTGAGATAATTCTGTTTTTTTGATAAAGCTAAAAATTAAAAAAAAATTGCATTTATATTTATGGAGAGTATACAAAAAAAAAAAAAAAAACAAACAAATTATTACCAAAAAACAATTTAGGTAAATTTGTGTGGAATATTATGTAAGCATTTTTGTAGAATAAATTCATTCGTAAGTGGTCTAGCAGCGTAGTTCAATGAAACAAAGAACGCCTTTCTAGAAGGGCGAAGATTAATCAGTAAAGATAATTTATTTATGATGATCTACTTTTAACGTATTTTGTTGTTTATTGTCAATATTTCAAAATAGTTTCTTAATATTTTCGGAGCAATAATTTGAAGTCATTGAAACATAAAATGTGGTAAAAACGGTCTAATCTGCTGAACACTTATTTATGCTTAAATAAAATCTAAAAATTAAAATAATGTTGCCAAACAACGAAGAATATTGTAACACTTGCAAATCATTCTCACATTCTAAACTAATAATTCAACTTCTATGGACTGAAATTAAAATATACTTTTAATCATTGATAAAAAATTAATAATAACCAAATCGTACTGAACCTCATCTTGAGAGAGAATGACTCCTTTCACGACTACTACTTGTTGATGTTGTTTGACCTTTTTCCATAGTCCTTTGATGGAGCGGAAGCCTACTAAAGAATGGATGCCGTAATGCTTCACCTAAAATCCAATTCCATACATTTAAATTATTGATTAAATTTTATTCAAATAGAAGTCATATCAAGTCATCTATTGTTATTGATATAAAAGAAATCATTTTTGCAACTTAAAAATAGACATTTGCGACTTAAAACTGGAAAGTTTCACTCAAAAATGATATACTTGAACATTTAAAAATATTTAACTGAAAATGATAAAACCACTAGTAAATATAAGAGTGTGTTGGCTTCTTTTTATAAATTTCAGTCTCTTTGATGGAGATGGTAGTTCATACGAATACCTTTGTGTGCGTTTTCTTTGCCTGAGTCCAAAAATTTTCAAAAGAGAGTTTGATTCATCGACTTATAGTTTCATTGCCTTTACAAGAATAAAATCTTTATGCTAATACAGCTTTGTAATAAGTGGGAAGATTCTCAAAAATTGCAAAGGACAGTCAGATATACAGTCATGGACAAAATTGAGCGTAGGGTTCAGAATACAGCTTTTATATGAATATTTAGTTAATATTATTAAATAATCCTTATGAAATAAAAGTTTTGTTTATTGCTGAATAACACAGTCTAAATGAATCAAAACAAATTTTAGTGAAAAATAATATTTTTCGAGTTCTTTTTTCGAAAAAATGGAGAATTTTTTCAATTCTGAATTGGACAAATACGGAAGATTTTATATGATAAATGCTTGAAATGAATAGAAATACAGCCAACAGTTTTCTCCACGGAATTGGGTCTCGGAAAGTGGAGACGGTACCTTCAAGCTTTCCAAAGCCTAAAATGCTTCAATATTCTTCTTGATTCAAGAAATAGTATATTCTAGAAAGTAAAAATGAAATATGATAACAAAGTTTCAACGTCTCAACATTCTGAGCGAAAAAGAGCAAAAATGAGCCAAGTCTAATTGTTTTCCATTTTTGAGTAAATTTTTCCTTTTTTGAGGCAATATTTGTCCAATTCAGCTGCAATATTTTCAATTCATTTTTAGGTCACTTTTTCAGGTACTATCCATATATAATTCTATTTTTAAATTTGAAAATGTTCACAACAAATATTTACCTAAAGTTATTCTTTGATTCGGTTCATACTCCAACATTTTTTTGATTAAATCAAATAATTCCAAGTGTTCTTCGCAATCTGACATTAGATACCGATTTAAGGGTTTGCAATGATCACGAACATAACGGCCTGCTGATGACTTTTCATCCCAGTTCAATTTTCCATGATAAAAATATTTGGTTTTCGTTTTGCTGTAAAGAACATGATGACTGAATCGAAGTAAAAATTAATAGTAACATTTGTTATATCCAATAAAATTATTTCCGAGCACATATTGTTCCATTTTTAGAGTCAATAATAATGAAATTCAGTTAAAGCATAACTACAGGTTTATACCTAATTGTGGTAGCAAGTGATGCGATTAGGAAATGTCATAAATTTGGACTGTGTATTCTTTTTCAGAGTATTGATTTTTTATTGAATGGGAGTATACATATTGTAGTCATTTCTTGTAACCAGAATGATTAAATGAATCAAACATGTTGCAGTTCACATATACATCACAATATGATCGAACAATTTATTTTTGCTAATGATATGTTTATGTGAAAATAATGGGGAGTTTGATCTACTCAGAATGTTTGAGCTTTATCCATGAAATACGTGCATCTATACAGTTTGAAAATTTGGTTTAGCAAAAATGATTAACTTCAAGATAATAACCACAATACCACACCCACAGGAATGTGTCTATCATTTGAACTACCCTACGTGTAGTTCATAATAATTCCAACGAAAATTGTAACTTTTCCAACAATTCTTGGTATTCCATATGACAGATTTGTTTGCTCTAATAAACTCGCTTGAGCGCGCAATCGAAATATCACATTTACAACCAAATACGCAAATGCATTGGTATTAATACAAAAAAGAGTTCCAACAATAGTTGTAAGCTATACAACTTTCGTTGGAAATATGACGTTTTAAACCAAATGTTGGAATATTCGCTGTCAAATTACTCTGATAGTTGGGAAATATTTTTATTATTTGTACTCGGATACATTCATTATTTGATAAGCTTACGAAATTACGAAAGGAGTAGCGAGTAAGGGTCGGAAGCCAACCAATAGAGTGAAATTTAATGAATTGAAAAATGAAAATGTAGTGAATGCATTTTTAGCTAGATTAGAAGAAAAATTTGAGCAAGTCCAAATGAATGTGGCGTCTGATATCAATTGTGAATGGAGTCTTTTTAAGAATGCAGTATTGAATGCGGCAAAGGAATGTTGTGGAATACATGTGAGCAAGAGGATGACATCTCAGTAAAAATGAAATTTGGAATACTAGTAGCACCAAGTACTGCCATATCATTTTGTATTGAAATTTCCGTAGTTCACAAGTTCGCCGTAAGTGACGATAAAATGTGTCATCCTCTTGCATGTGAGGAAGAATGGTAAAAAGTGGAAAAAGTTGTGTAGAGAGCAAAGGATACGAAAAAGAAGTAAAGGAGTTAGTGAGACAGGCAAAAGAAGAAGAGTGGTTGAATTTTGGTAGGGACTTAGAAGAAGCGGGGCAACAGAAGAATAAATTTTTGTGGTCAAAGGTCAAGATTATTCGTAACGGTGGCAAAAAACATGCGCCGGGAGCCGTTTTAGACAAGTCAGGACAGCTAGTGATTGGTAGAAAGAATGTATTAAAGCGATGGAAAGAGTATTTTAAGGAACTTTTGAATGTTGAAAGTATGACAGAATTGAATATTAATGCGAATGAGAGTGTGGATGAAGGGAAGTGGAAGTGGAAGGGATAAATATCGGAGAGATAAACTAGCAGTCAGAAAACTGAGTTGGGGCAAAGCAGCACTCAATGAGCCACAGTGGTGATTTGTAATCCAATTTGTATAGAAGTATGGAATGATTGTTGTTGTTGTTGTTGTCTTACGAAATATCACAAATTCAAACGTTCAAAAACTGTTGTATAGAATTGTTTGCCGTAATGTATTAATATGAAACATTTTCATACGAAAAACATTTGGATTTATTCACATGATGTTACTGATATTTTCATTTCTTCATATTCTCAAATTAATTACCGTGCCATTCTGTAAGGTATAGTTCCCAGAATACGTTCCATCATTGCCAAGTGTTCCCGATTGTCATGTGTTTGAAATAGTGTGATACCCAAATATAATTCAAACATAATACAACTGAAAGTTATGGAAAATTGTTGACTAAAATACTCTTTTGGATCCATGCCGTATTAAAACTCACCCAATAGACCATACATCACACGGTTGTGCCCATCCCAACTCTAATATTACTTCAGGTGCTCTGTAATGTCTAGTTGATACAATTGTACTGTGATGTTCATGGTCGAATGTAGCGCTACCAAAGTCAATAAGACGTACGTCTGTGCACTTGACTTTTCGAACTTCTCGATTCTAAAAATAAATGAAACAATTCAATCAGAACCATACATTACATTTCTTTCGAAAATTTTATAAAAACAAATATTATTTCCATACAAATTATATCTAATTTGATTTCTGACAAACATTTTGCGTTATGACAAGTGCTTAATAATGATGTTGGAAATCGAATAGGACCTTACCTTTTTATGATTATAACAGGTTGTGTATTCAGAATCGACAAATAAAATATTTTCTGGCTTTAGATCCGTGTGGGTCAGGCGATTATCATGCAGAAATTTTACAGAGTAACATAATTGGTATGACATATGACGTACATGATCCAGTGGATATGGTTCATAGTTATTTTCGCGCTGAAAAATAAATTAAATTAAAGTAGTATAAAAAGATATAAATAATTTTAATAGAATCAAATGTAAGAATTTACCAAAAAGTCAAAAACACTCAAACCAAGCATTTCGAAAGCGATACACATATGACCATGGAAGTCGAACCAGTCCAACATTTTTACACATAAGCTGAAATAATAAAAATTAAAATTCAAAATTAATTCACGATGAATAATCAAACTTTATTTTATCTTACTGTTCACAGTTGGGGTCACGTTGAGCTATTTTCTCCAAGGCATTTATTTCTAGTTTAGCAGCTTCTCTGTATTTTTCTACATTCTTGATTATTTTCAATGCCATGTAGTAGTCCCTATTCCAAAAAATAATATTCAAAATTATCTTCGATATTACGACAATTAAAATAATTTGAAACACATGTGTAAGTAATTAATCTTAATTTTTTTCCTTTTAAGAAAAATCAGAAAATTCTATTAACGTACATTTGCATATCCTTGACCTTCACAACTCTTCCAAATGTTCCTTCTCCAAGTGTTGCCATGATTTTGTCTGTAATGAGAAATTTAATAAAATGTAATATTATAACACACTGAATTTTTTTTAAATCCACTCTTTATCTAGTTTAATCTGATTTAGGGGATATTGCGTTGAAAATATTTGTGTTGAAAAATCTGTTGTGTAATTTAAATCAAGTTATTCTTAGTCGAACACGCAAGCCAAATAATTATTCGGATTGATAGTTCGAGAAAGAACATAACTTCACTGTTACCATTCATTTTAACTATAATTTGAGAACTCATATAATCTCATACAATTGTTTTGAAATGAAAGAAAATTCATAACAAAACTACTTATTTGTCATTATTCAAAATTATCCATAAACTGTACTGAGTTTTAAAAATATATTTACAACGCAAGATATAAAGGAATAATATTTAACATATTCGAATTTCTTGGACTTTTCAAGTTTGTTGTTGTTTTGAATGGATTTTTTTCAGAAATTTATTATCTGTTTTTTATTGGAAATATAGTTTCATATATATAATTAGTTTCAAATTAATATATTTTTTCCAAGAAATTTGATTAGTTAAATCGATAAAAAAATCTGTAAAAAAATTCACAAATTATCACGAACATCTGTTATGTAGAATATCGCCCGTACGATAAATCAAATGGCCATCGGCATCATCTTGTACAGTTGGAGTTTTCAATGCCTATTCATCAACAAGGTCAACATTATCATCATCATCATCATCATGGTCCAAGTATAGATTTCAAAATTTGTAATGACAGCATATAGTGACGTCCATATCCAGTTGATCAAGATTTCCAACAATTAATCCAAATAATTTTATTGTAATGCAACATTGATATATTCAAATAATATATGTTATATTAATGTTGTATCGGATTCATATTCATTATTCAGATCAATAGTTTGAAATGAGAATTTGTAGCAGTTGGACGTTGAGTGTAAGGGTTCGATTTTTTGCAAATTAGTTGTCAAACGATTTTTAAATATTCATTTAATTGATGTTGTTCGTAGAATCATATCATGTAGATTTGGCAGAGGTAACAGCAAACAAGTGATCGTCATACATAATAGTCGTAGACACGAGAAAAATACGATTTCGTTTTTCGATAAGATAATAGTACTTGAAACAAATTATTACAATTGAAAAATACCTTTACATCATTTAAAATATTTAGATAATTAAATTTTTTGCAAATTATATTTATTTTTCTTTTTTTAGATTGTTTGTTCTCTAACATGAAATTAAATGATGATTTTTCAATTGCTAAAAAATATTTTCTTTGAATTTTATCGATTGTAAATAGAATGAAAATTTTAAAATATGTTAATAATTAAAAAATGTTAAACTTACATATGGACAACATAGGACTAAGGTAATATCATCTATTATGCAATTGTAACTGATTAATTGTTCCTTTAGCAAAATGTTAAATCAATGTTTTGCGTTCAATTTGTTGTATTAACTTAGATTTGTTAAATAAATCCAACGTTTCAAATACACACACAAGTCACACAAATCCAAATTCTTCTTTTCAAATAAAAAGATACAAGAAAGATAAAAAACTTTTTTCCACAATTCTTTGAAGTGCAATGCGAATATAAAATGAAGCGGAATTGATGTTTAATGCTGAAATATTAAAAGCAATGATAATAAATGTAAATATTCAAAAACGATATATTTCTATGACTTCTTAAAGGATTTTTAGACAATCAACACAAATTGTAGATCGATAATTTGAATAATAAATACAAATACAAGTAAAATTTATCATTACACAATTATTAATTTATTTTGTTTTTTGTTTAATTCGGTAAATTTGTGTTTCTTATTCCACATTATGAATTGGAATTGAATATGAATATAAATACGAATTTATATTCATGTTTATATTCATTATACATTCATTATTTATTCATCCATTTATGGAATTAATTTTTATCTTGAATGAATGGGATGTTAATAAATTAGTGTCGTCAGAAAGACGAACAAACTTTGTAATTGATTAAGCAAGTAAATAAGAAAAATTTAGTAATCAAACATATCTCTTGAATCTTCTTACAAAGGTTGATAATGTGTTTGGAATGCGTGTTCGGTTGGCAGAAGACATTGAGGACACACTTTGTGTTTTTGATAATGGTAAAAATGATGCTTTTCTAGAGATTTGTGTATGTGGATTAGAGTTTATGCCAATAGGCGATATGGCATTATTATTTTGAAACTCGGAAGTTAGACAATCCGCTACACTACCGTTTGAACGAATGCTATTCGAAAAGCTATAATCATTATTATTGATGCTATCATAATTTTCTCCTGAGCTTTTAACTTCAGGATTATTGTCAATAGCTCGTAAAAATATGTCATCAATTTGTGCATATTTAGCAATTAGGCCTTGAATTTCCTTCCGTCTTTCTTCCCTTTCTTTCACTGCTTTACTTTTTATTGTATCATTATCACTCGAATTGTATAATTTTGGTGACTTTTCTGAATCGAAAAACTTTTGTGTTTGCGATCGCTGATAGTCTAAGTGTTTTTCAGGAGCAAAACGATTTGAACTGTTCATATTTCGATCTCGATAGCTACTGGAAGTTGATGATGCGTCTAACAAATTATGCTTGTAGTTATTATAATTAGTTGTAGCTGTACGTCGGTAATCTCTCTGATGCCGTGGAATATTTCCATTTCTAATAAATGTGTCGTTATTATTTGATTCTGCATATAATCGACTAGGCTCATATTCAGATTTAAATGTATTCTCTTTTTCTCGTCCCTCATAACATCCGGGCTTTGTAGTCAGACCATAATTATCATAGTCATTATAGCGACTTGAGTTTGGTATTCGTGTGCCGTAGATATCATATACCTTATGTCGTATAATTGGCGAATCATAATAATTGCTTTTGGGTTTAGCAAATGATGAAGTGGCATTATGTTGTAATGTATTTAAATCAGTTCGAGGCTTATAACTACTATTAGATGTGTTGGAAAGCGTTGACTTTCTATCTGAATAGTTGCGATTTAAGCGATATGGTGTTGAATCTTTTTTAGTTATAGCACCCGAAGATAAAATAGTGGTAGCACTTCGTGCTAAAGGCGCAAACATAGTTCTTTCTGGTTCTAGAGTTTTGTCACGATCTTCTTTTCCAAGTTGCTCTTTGTGCCTTCGCCGACCTAATACTTCTGAATATTTTGACTCAAGCCTCGATATAGTTGACATCTTTTCTTCGAATAGCGGGGTCTTATCTTTATCAACATCATCTTTTTTCTAAATAATGTATATCAACATAATAATATTGAATTGAATATGAAATGACTTAAACATTTTTTGTGCTTTTTTGAAAGTAAATAATGAATCGCCTCAGCTGAATTAAAAATCAATTCAGAAAAATGTTTAACACTAACTTTGTTGAGTGAATCATCCCTTCTATTCAATGATTTCATCAGCGGTTTATAATATGAAGTAACAGGACTCAAATTGTAATGAAGTCGATCCAGTGTTGATGTACCTACTCCACTTCCAGATGCGGATGATGAATCATTTAACTGGTGTTTCCCGCGGTCACTCAGAGTATGTTTATTCAACATATTTGATTTTTCCTTACTTGGACTTTCATTTAATCTAGAAATTTATTATAATCAACCGAACTTATAAAGTTTTTCTATGTACACATTTTCCGAATTATATCTATATTTATATATATTTTTGATTGAATGTAATGGTATGTGCGATCGAGAAAAGGGGTTATAATGTTTATTAAATTTGTTTCAATAATTCTTAAAAATAATTCTTTAATTTCAATTAGAATTTAGTATTTGGTTCGCGTTTAGAACTTATAAAACTTACAATTCTTTTATGAAAAAAGAACAATCAAATATCTATCATTTAAATAATTCGACAATACAGATATATTAAGCTAATTGGTTGTAACTGTCTTACAAATCAACTTCTATCATTCTGAAAATGTTACAATTAGATCAAATTTTTATGCACGTTTTTTCAACTTGCTTTGAATTAGAGAAAGTATTGTCATTATGTAAATTATTATCAAATATTTGCGATCATAATTAATGTTTTTCATTTTAATTTTTTTTAATTTAATATTTATGTCTGTTTGATATTCAAACTTACTAGTATTATCATAACTGATCATTAATAATCTGATATTTGAAGAAAACCTGAAATAACTGAAATTCAGTAAATATTGGGAATTTTGCAAGACACGTTGTATATTTCTAACGTACGGCTTGCATTTGACGTTTTATTTTGAAGCGTACGAAAAACGGAACACGGTACACGGTTATCTGTACAAAGTCCTTGAAAAATGTTCATATGAAACACACATAGAACGAAAAAAAATTGTAAATGATGTCCTCAAAATAGATATTGAAAAAAACCTCAACGTAGGCAGCAGATGAGAAATCAACACCACTATATAGAACAGATAATCACAAGTCATTAAACAGTGCAATAAATAAACCGTTTTTGTGCGTAACCATCACAATCATAATTTTCATTATTCATTGTATTATCAAATGATCTTTTTTCTATTGAATGTTTTCATCGATTAATGGATGTATTTCTTTTTCAGATTGTAACAACTAATTTTGTACATAATCGTAAGATCTTGTTTATCTGTTCTTCAATGTATTGAAAATAAGTAGTATTTTCTTACACGTACTAATTTTATTTTTTATAATTTTTTTATTTCTTTTGATCAAAAATTTATATTTCGATTCATTCATCAAAATTTCTTGGTTATTTATATAGTTTTTCTCGATCAAATCACCATATTTACAATCGCAAATATATGTTAGATTTCTGTACTGTATATGTATACTTTTTACCTTGTATTAGGCAAAGCATTTGTCCTTTTTTCTGGTCTTTCACTTGGATTTCGGCGAAAACGTTGCAACAAACTGTTGCAACTGTCAGAAAACAACTGTGTTACGCTAGCTGTTGAACTACGAGAATAGCGATATCGGCGCGACGGTGTTATCGTCGACGAAGATGTAGGTGGCGAATTGGCCATTTTATATATTTTTTTGATCAGTCACGCAATTGGAAACTAAATTAAGTTCACAACAATATGTTGCCAATATGAAATTGTCACAATAAAGTTTTCATTCAAGTAAACCTTGGAGTGGAAATTGTCTACACCTCTTGTCAATTTTCCTCTTTAATATTTAAAAGAATTTAAACACATAATTATGTAATATTACAATTGGGTATGCAATTTTAAATCTTTTTTCAAAAATGTGTCGCACGATTTGTTATTCAAATTTTGCACACTTTCAACGGGAATGTGCGTTTTTCACAATTTCAAGACAAAATTCAATAAAACATAATAAACTTAAAAAAATATACCAATTTTAAGTAGCCGATCGTAAGTCTATAGAGAAATTTAATTTTAAGAAGTAATCACTATTCAAATATGGATTTCGTCAATTTTCGATCAGAAAAATGAATCGAAAATGTAAATACGATATTATTATTTTCGTTACCGAAAAAATGCCTTCTATAATGAAAAGCTGGTATAAAATTTGTCTGTGCGAAGTAAATAAAATTCAATTTTTCTTGGTATTTGAATTATATTATATATATTGGCTAAAATGTATACATACACATACATACATACAAACATACATAATATAACCCATTAAACATTTTCTTTAGATTTTCTTTCCGGAAATCGATCGTGATACATTTGAGAAAATGTTTCGTGGGAAAATCATTATTATTTATATATCATCCGTGCATATGTGTATAAGTGTATGTGTATGTCTCTTTGGTATTTATATACGTAGTTGTTGTGAATGACGTAATATAGATGAAAATAATTTAGACTTAAGAGATAAGTCTCATTGTCTTCACTTGATGTCAAAAAGATCGAGCTTCAATTAAATACTACATTTGGACTGAAACATCTCCTTCAACTTAATTTTCTTTTTTTTCATACTAAATGATAACTTTAATTCGAAAAAACAAAATTGTTTCGCAATCAAGGTAAATCTGATGAAAATTTGAATGGCTGAGATCTCAATCATTTAACAAGCCAATATAGAAAAAGTCATTTTCAACTATAGTACCATGCAAGCTACAGCTAAAAAAAACTTCTTCAAGTCACTGTCGCTTAGTATACAACGAGTATCATGATATAAAAGAATAACATTCTAAAAATAATAAATCGAGCGTGATTTACGGTTGAATTCGACTTTCAGTATTTAATGAGATACCAAGACATTGTTTTCACTCAAAATACTGCTGAAATTTCTAATGGCGAACAAATTGACATATTTTATCTAAACAACTGAATAAATGTTAAAACTAAGAGTAAAATATATTTCAGAGCATATCATTGTTTGATTATCTCGAACTAGAATTAAATAATTGTTTTGAGTTACGTATAACATTTGTAGGGGAGTGTTGCGAGCAGTGGACTATATTTTAGATTTTGTTACTCATGATGGAAATATGGAATAGTCATTTCATGTTCAGCATTTCCAATTAGTTGAATATTACCAATTATTTATTCTCTAAGTTTCAAGAATGAAAAATACGTAAGAATTTCGGATATTATAAAAAAATCATTTGATTGAGATGACAACTTATGTCTTATGGAATATAGATCTTTGAAATATTTGAAAATGATGAGTAAGTAGAGAAAGTCTCCATTGATATCGTTTGATGGCAATTAACGAAACATGCAACTTTACCATTATTGAAAATATGAAAAAAAACTATGTAGTACAACACCTTTGTTTAGATTGGTATGTGACACACGCGAAACAATATTTTTTATTCAATTAGTTTTATTTTTGAAATATCTTATCGCTCATATATTACTATAGGAGCGTAACATTTTCGGGTAATTTTATGGTAACGAATGACATTTCTCTTAATTCCCAGGAAAATAATTTGAAATTCACATAAGAGAGATGGCAATATGTACATTATATATTTTTATCTCTCTCTCTCTCTCTCTCTGCCAAAAGAAAAACTTTACTTGGATTTACAATCAACTTGTGCATTGGATACATCTAGGGATACATTTACAAGCATATTCAAGTATTACATTACATTAATCATAGTTTATAGACCAAATGGTATACCGAATTTTTCAGTGTGTTTAGTCTTTAATCAGCCAGTGAACATTGTATTCGAAAGCGTATGTGAGAGGCTTGCAGGGCACAACTGCACCACAATCGAACGTTCGGCCCATAATTGAGTGTGGTTCAAATATCGACTATCTATTCAATTCTTCTATCAATGAGTGCGTTCAATGAATAGAAAAGATTTTGAATACCAGTAGAATCGAACCCACGTCCCCATACTTGCAAGGCTGGCGCGCTAACCAATAGTCTACAGCTGGGTTCGAAGTATATGGTGAGTAATTGCAGTTAATGTAATAATGTTTTTGGGGAAAATGGGTTCAAGGTACTATGAAACATGCACGCAGTTTGCTTATCTAAATTGTAGGAAACTGTAGAGGCATTCAGCGCAAATAAACGCATGATTATTAGTGATTATGATAAGTACAATTTCATACTGTCTGTTTTATTCATTTCATTTATTTTTATTTTGCAGCTTTGATTCTAATATGTAAAGTGAGGAATTATGGAGATCTCATTGAAATAATTTTATATTTTTATATATCAAATTTTTTTCTAATAAATGGATGAAAAATCGATTATTTATATTCAATATCTTAATCATCGACAGTTTATCTTATCCTCAAAAGAAATAATAAGATGATTTTTCAGCTTTATAAATACTGTTTAATTAAATACTGTTAATTAGCATTATGGTTGTTAGTTATTTTATATAAACACACATTTGATGTTATAAAGCGATTAATGAAATAATATTGCACACAATGTTTTGGAAATTTTACATTTGTGCATTACAAATTATTTATTTTTCCTTTAACAATCATTGCTTCCAGCAAGCGGTTCTATTGGAGAGTATACATTGTTATAATATGAACGAAAATATATTTAATTCATAGTAGAAGATACTTTATTTTTTTATTCATAGAATTAAAAATGAAATCTTATTTAGCTCAAGGCGTTATCTATCGAATAGACAATTTTACGCAAAATACATACTCTCCCTTTTGTTGGATTTTTGCCATTGATGCAAATAGTTCTAACAATAGCATAAGCTCATTAAATTTCAGAATGCGTGCACAAAATATTCAAAAGTTTTATATGTTTAACTTGATAATACAGAATCTCAGTTAGTAGAATTGCATTCAAAATCGATCACCTGGTCACCTTTACTTTAAAAATCTTTAGTGATTGTCCTTCCTTACTAGTTTGTTGAATAATTGTAGATTGTCGTGCCGCTTTCAAAGTGGAATTACTCTGTAGTTCGGTATTCGCGATCCGTATATAATCACAATTTGAAAATAATGTACTTTCATCACAAAGTGAGTTCGTCAAATTGAAGGTATTTATAGTGTCATTTTGTGTCGTATATCTTTCATTTCTTTTAGTCATAGAATCCGAGGACTTAGCAGTAATATTGTTTACTTTGCTTGTATGTGTATTCGACATAATCAATGGTACTGTAGACTCTGCTGTTACAATAGATGACGTAAAATTCATTTTATGATGTATATTTTCATTGCGTTTTTCTACTATATTTTCATTGTAGCTATAATTGCTTTCATTTAAATTCTTCTTTTCAACATTTTGATCATCATGACATTTTTGTTCAGAACCAGAAGTGGTTTGATTTATGGTCTTCGCAAATGTAAGTTTCTTTGTGCTCATTGAATGAGGTATTGGTTGTAATATTTCGAATAAACTGAATTAATGATAAAAAAATAGGGTAAAATAAATGAAGTTCAATATTTACCATTCATATTTGAATATTTACCTGTTATTTGTAACAGAACTATTCGATATGTTTAGTGGTACTTCATGAGTAAATGTGGTTGAAACATGTGGATACATTGATACTTGTCCACTTAATTTTGATTGCTTATGATTAGCAATACTATCACAACTCATTGAAGGAAATGCATCTAACGTTTTTGTATCAACGTTTCTTTTATTTGAAGATTCAAAAAATGGATTTTTTTTTTTTAATTTATGAAATTCATTTTTTCTGGATATTTTATCATTATTAATTGCAATTGTTCCAGAAACTGTGGGCTCAGTATTATTAATATATGTCTTGTTCGATAATTTGGTTTTTGGAGCTGACGACGAGACGAAAATCGATGAGCTAGATGAACTTTTCATCAAATACATTGGCGTGAAACTTTCTTGTACACCACTATGCTTTTGATTGAAAACATGTGTATTCGATGCACTTTTATGAAGTGTGTACAATTTTGGAATGCTATTTTTGTTTGACGAATTGATTCTATTTAACGGTGTACAATTTGATGGCATATTTGTCTGAGAAAAACTCTTCGTTAATGCCGTTGTTTGTTTAGGCAAAATATTGATATGTTGTTTGTACGCAGTATCAGCATCGACCAATTTAGATTTGTTTGAATATTTTTGATCATTACAATTGATTTGGTTGGGCACAGATGATGGATTATTGAAATGTCCCATTTCATTGTTACATATCAAATTATATAATTCTTCTCGAGAGACATTTTGCTGAATTTTTTGTCCTAGTTGTGATAATGACATATTTTTTTGCAGATTGTATCCATTCATCGCTGGTTCTTGAAAGAAATTTGCGCTTGTTTTTATTTCACTCGAACTCGTACGATCCAATTTATTTGCCATGATTTTACTGTAATTCCATCCTAACTTTTGATGAGCAGTTTTAGCTAAGTTTTCTGACCAAAAATCATTTAGTCCTTTTTTTGAATTACTACGTTGCAGGTCCGTATTTGACGAACATTCTGGCAACTTATTTTGCAATTTGTACAATTCTTCTAAATTAGTTTCTGTTTGATTTTTTGGTATAGCTTTTAACATCATCCGGTCGGAACAAGCCTTAATTTGCGTCGAATTCATTGGCTTTATTGGAGTAATGCCAAACTTTTCGGGGTTGTGATTATAGTTGTTATTTACAGTTGAACTTGACGAACTGCGAATGATTTTATTATTGGCTGTGCTGCCATTTTGTGCGGAAAGAGACTGATTTGGTTTTATCAATGCTGTGGATATGCTATGATATGAATTTGACTTGGGCAATAGTTTTGATTTCAAAGACGAATTTATACATAATAAACGACCATAGATGTCTTCGCATTTTTGCTGTTCATTACTGATCTTCCTATTGAGTTCATTGTAATCGGGTAAGCTCTTTAAATAATTGTTCATATAATCGATATCATCATTGTACATTTCACCAACAGGCACATTTTTTTTCGATGTCATATCGATTAAATCACTAGTTGAAGAATCGCCATCAAATTTGTTATTTCGACTACACTTTATATATGGTGATGTAGATATTATTGTTGTTGCAGGAGCAATTGAATGAAATTTTGTAGATGTTTTATTGTCTGGAGAGTTATTGTTATTATTAGATTTATATTTCCTGACAAGTTGATATATTGGTTGAAAATTATTTGAAGAAATTGAATTTCCACTTGAGAATGTTTGTAATGACATCGATTTAGATAACGGAATAGATGTTTTATTTGGAGAACGCAAATTTATATCGGTGAGATGTGATATGTTTCTATCATTTACTGGTTTTACTACCATTGCTGAGTGTTCATCATAACATTTCGTTTGAGACATGTTTTGTATAGGGTGAGATGTGCATGAATGTGTTGTGGGGTGTTTGCTTTTTTCGTTTTCACAAAATACAGGAAAGTCATACGTGGAAATGCGATTCTGCGAACGAAAAAATATGACAGCATACAAATATATTCACATAAAAAACACTTTTGATTGGAATGTTGTTAATTGTTAAATGGATTACTAATTAATTGGATTACTTCATAGTGTAAAATATAATTAGTAATGTAATGAATGAATAAATTATCGCCAAATCATCTCATTTAGGCTTGATAACCTGTTTAAGAGATGCGGTCGGCAGCGTACGTAAGCCTTTGTGCTCACAATCAGCCGCAACGCGCTGTGCTCGAGGAACACGCCTAATAATTATTATTTTATCTCCTTCAATTTTATGGATTTCTAGTGGAGGTCTTTGTGTTTTTAGTAAATTAACTGGTGGTAGTGGCGGTGGTGGCCGTGCTTGTGCATAAGTTTTTTTTAGATCAACTTCTTTTTTCTTAGAAACATCATTTGCGGATTTTGATTTTGCAATAAAATTTTGGTTTAAATTTGAAGATTTTCGCGATTTCTTTGCGATAAGAACATTAACACCAGCATTAGTAGCTATAGAAGTAAGCTTTTTTGGAGGTGGGCTCTTTTCGTGTTTGGGCTTTGGTGGTTCAAGAAGCTTTTTTTCAACCTGTAATTGCATATATTCTGGATGAAATTGCTAAGATCTTTCAATTAAATTAAGAACATGACATTGAAATTTGGTTTCAATGAGATGATCTGTGCAGATTTATGATTTTAATAAAATGTGATTTTTGATGCCCAAATTTTGATTAAAATTATAGTATATTTGCTGTAAATATAAGTACCTTTCGTAAAACTATATTCATCATTGGATTGTCGTTCTTTTTTACTGAGACTGTACATTTGGGGGGTGTCACTCTACGTAAACTAACGCCATAATGTCGTACATCTTGGGCAGATTGCGATTTATTTATTTGATGCATTTTTGATTGTTGAGAAATTACATTTGAATTGTCGTTCATTTGAATTTCCTCGTAACTTGTCCTTAATTGTGTACTCAATTTAGTATAAAGTTCAGTATTTGACAAATCAGGAACACATAACGGATAAATTGTTGATTGATTTGTAAGTTGTGAGTCCAATGAATTTGTAACTGGTACTAATTTTGGACTATTATTCAAGTAGATAGGTGATCTACAACAGAACAATACATTACGCGGTGCACATTTATCAGCAATTGTTTCAAATTCAGTAGACATTTTTCACAAAACTATGAATAAAACTTAATAGACTGCCGTTCAATGCGATGTCCAAATGATTCAGTTGAATTCACGCACTAACTTTAATTCTCTTTGACTCAGAATTTAATTTTACACAAGATACAATTTTCAAGAATTTTAGGAAATGCTTCATAATATTTTAAAATAAAAAACAGAAAAATTAGAAATTTACTTTTTTCACAAATCTAATAAAATATTCGATCAGAAAATTATGAATAGTTTAAAAAACTGAAAAAGCAATTTCTGAGTAGTATTTGAAGTTCAAATATCAATGCATAAACAAACTCGATTTCAGCTGAACCACTTTGAATATTTATATATTGAAATTTTTGAATGAACATTAATCGCATACAAAAAAATATTCAAATATACATATTAAATATGAATTTCTCCATCTATGTAATGAAAATATATCACTGTTCCTTTACTACCTTTATACAGTCATTACCATCAAAAGAAAAATGTGTTAGAAAACATTTTGAGATAGTTTTTTGTTTCAAATTATCAAATAAATTTTTTTTTCATCTATTATAGGAAAATCATATTAGGAAAAAAAATGTATCTCTTGATTTAATATAAAAAAACTTGAATTTGTTGAAAAAAAGAATGAAATTAACAAATATTTAAAAAATATTGAATATCACTAATAGTGCAAATTTTATCAACTTTTTTTAAATTTATATCAAATTTATACACTTTTCACTGTGTTGAAACCAGGTTGGTATATATATATGTGTGTGTGTATTTTAAATGGAAACTAAAACGAAATAAAACAATTGTTTTATAAAAATTTTAGTCGAACACGTATCCATAGATATTATATTTCTAGAACAATCGTATTTTCAATATATTCTTCTTTCATCAATGGAAAATGAACTATATTTTTATTTTCAGAATGAGCTGCTCAATGTTGGCAGTGCTGTAAAGTGTCAGCAGTTTCGACAATTAAGCGAATGAAAAAACACATCACAAATAAAATAGAAGCGAACACAAATGAACGTTGAAGTTGCTTTTCAATCATCTTCGAGGCGCAAACAACCAAACTAAAATAATCCTCACAACTTATTTGCAATCTCCGACTATAGTAGATGATACTATGAATCTATATTTTGTAACATATACTATAACAACTGATTATTGGTTTGACGTTATCATTTTATATATTCTTTTTCAATGGAGGTAAAAAAGAATAAAGCCAGTTTAGATTAAAGTAGTTTAGATCCATATTATAATATTTGAAATCCCCATCTATTTAAACTATTTACCTAATTTCAGTCAATGAAACAAGGGACTTTGCTTACAACACATGAGATCAAAATTATATATTGCTTTTTCAATGTATATGTTAAAACAAACATGAGAATGAATGATTGAATGAATGAAAAAAACATCAGATAACTTGTTTGTAATTTTAGGATGATCTACAGTAACGACTTTATGATGGCCCTTTCGTATATGTGTTGGCTTATTTTCATTTTCTCCTTTCATACTAATTTTCTCTTTGTGAGCTACTAGATCTTCTCGATCAATCTGATATCATATACCGTTTCTCATGACGTATGTTTTTTTTTTCGTTCGCGAAAAAATTTCAGTGCTAGTCACTGTATTAAACCGAATTTGTGGAAAATAAGATTTTTTCAGATTCAGAGAATAAATGATCTAAATATATAAAGGCAGTTTGAATTTGAACAAAGAGAGACTATTAGTATATACACACATATATATATTCTATATGCACACTACAAATATCTTAATCGGCTCTGGAAATACAGAATATTGGACATGTGAAAATGCAGATCATAATAATGTGCATTAATGTGTTTATTTTATAGTTTCACTGTAATGAAAAATTACTATAATATATGTATTATCCTATATATATAATAGACCAAGAGCCACTGAACTAAGGATGTGTTATTTCTACTTTATGGATGATTATAGGTTTGAAAGTTATTCTAAAAATTATTTTAACCGTAGAAAATAAAATTTTTTAAGTAGAAATCTGATTAATTGAAAACTTAATAAAGACAATAATATTTTTTTAATTATGCTTTACGTTTGATTTAGTTCGAATAAGGTAAAAAAGTACGTAAATTTCTTACATTCCGAATATCTGCATGAAATGTTCAATACCGATCAAAATCTGATCGATTAAAATTGGTAAAAAAAACATTAATTTTTCTTTTTGCTTTATGTATGAAGTTTAAAATATATTTTTTTTTATGTCCAATAAAGTTGAATTTTAAATATCTGCATCGAAACATTCATAATTACTGATAATCGATGAGATTTTGATCGGCATTGAACATTTCATGCAGATATTCGGAATGTAAGAAATTTACGTACATTTTTATGTTAGTCGAACTAAATCAAACGTAGAGCATAATTAAAAAAATTATTGAAATTTCTCTTTTGTAATCTTCTCATTCATAGTAAGATGTGAAAAACTTGATGAATATATAACAATTCATTATATCATTTTTGGTGTTGTGTCGCTACTTGTATTTAGACTACATTTTGAATGTCTATAAGATCAGTCAATTTATGCATAAAGCACTGAGATGGTGATGCAGTAAAATGTATGAGAAAAAGAATTTGTTTTCTTCAAGTCCAATTTCAATTGATATTATAGCCAAGGGCAAAAATTTGATATAACAATTTCACGGTTACAAATGTTCTCAATTGCATAATAGGAATTCCATATATAATTCGACTTAATTCAAAGAATTTTTTTATGTAATTTGTTTTCTTTCATATACAAGTTTTATCTTAAATTTTTAAAATAATTTTAATAAAAAAAAAATTGGGAAACTAGTAAATATTGGCTTGTTTTTACCTTATTAGGGCTCCGGTCTTTAACCACACGATGCCGTCGTCGTGAAGTACTGTGTGTTCTATCTTCCCTATCTTCTCTGTGACGTTGTCGATGTCCATGACGCGAAGATGTTGGACTTCGTCGATGATGTGATCGTTTCGCTCGATCTGATGGTTTTCTCCGTGATGATATATCATAGCTGCAAAAATATTTTGAATTATAATTTTGTATTTTGTTTCAAATTTTATTAAAAGTTGAAGCAGCTAATCATTATCAATGCTATTTTCACGTTTATATTTACATTTACAAATGAATCCAAATACGCTATGATACTATACGAATGAGTTCGATATTTTATGTGTAATTTCTATAATCAACGAAAAACACCTTAATATTGGGTGTATGCAAAAGAAATGTCGATTTACGTAACAGATGGCGTAACTAGCGTTGTGTGCATCGGAGCACACCGCGGCCATTTTCTTTTTTTTTGTCTGTCATTACGCTATAAATTTTAGTATATGTCATTTTGCTGAAGTGTAAACAACAAAGATTTTTTTTGCTTCAAAAATGTCGAAATTCGTGTCTGAAGAAGTGGTTTTGCGGGGAACTTTAATAACCTTCTTTCATTTGAAGAAAACCGCTGCTGAAAGTTATCGTTTGTTAGTGGAAGCTTACGGTGAACATGCTTCAACTCAAAAAACTTGTGAACGATGGTTTGCGAGATTCAAAAGTGGTGATTTTGACTTGGAAGTCAAAGAACGGCCAGGTCTTCCAAAAAAAATTGAAGATGCGGATTTGCAAACATTATTGGATAAAAATCCTTGTCAAACGCAAAAAGAACTTGCAATGGAGTTGAAGGTTGATCAAGCAACTATTTCTAGACATTTGCATGCAATGGGAAAAATTCGAAAGCTGGGAAAATGGGTGCCACATCAATTGAACGAAAATCAACGTAGTCTTTTGAGTCAAATTGTTACTGGCGATGAAAAATGGATCTATTACGACAATCCCAAGCGTAAAGCAGCGTATGTTCATCAAGGCCAACCAGTACCTTCGCAGTCAAAACGAGAAATTCATTGCCAGAAGGTTATGCTGTGCATTTGTTGGGATCAGGAAGGTGTCGTGTATTATGAGCTGCTGAAACCTGTCCAAACGGTTGATGGTAAGTGCTACGAACAACAATTGATCAAAATGAAGCATTGAAGGTGAAACATCCACGAATAGCGACTAAACAAAACAAAGTTTTTTTTCACGATGATAATGCCAAGCCACATCGTGCAAAGATCGTTAAAAAAAAGAAAGAACACTTCGGTTGGGAACAGCTTGATCAACCCGCGTACTCTCCAGACCTTGCCATTTCGAACTACTATTTGTTTCGATCGATGCAAATTGACCTGGCCGATGTACGCTTTAAAAACTTTGAAGAAATACAAAAATGGGTCGCTGACTGGATAGCTTCAAAAGATAAGGAATTCTTTCGACGCGGAATCCACGAAATTCCTGAAAGATGGTGTGAAGTCATAGCTAACGATGGAGAATACATTGGTTGAAGTGCTCATTCATTTAGTTATGAAATAAAATTTTCTTTTCACTGACAAAATCGACATTTTCTTTGCATACATGTATGCATACATTGGGTGCACCCAATAAACAAACTGTCATCTTTTTCATTTCAAAATAAGTCTTTTTTTCGGAGTCAGCTATCACTGTGTAAAATATGAGCACCCTCAGATAAGTAATTCGCTAGGTACGCCCCTGCCCATCTTGCATTATTTTATTTGCAAGAAATTATACTATCACTGATATGGTAAACGGTCGAACTCTGTAGGAAATAAATGTATTCATTCAAATGATTTCAGCGAGATTTTTTTCGTATAGAATGCAGCGCTGTCGTAGGGAAATTTTGAACTATATTGCTTGCAAAGATTTCGTCATTGTAAATGCGTATATTTTTGTGTATGCTCTCTACGTTTGCTCAAAAACGTTACTGAATTAAAATTTGACACAATTTCGGCTGGCCCCAATGAGCTCATTCACTTTGTATTAGGTCTGCTGTTGTATTTTTTTAAATATATTATGCTTTAAATAAGCATACAGATGCCATATAAATTACATTGTATTAGTGGGTTCACTAAAGGAGGCTACATTATTTATACTATTATTTGTAGGCTTACAAATAATCAAAAAATGCTCATTGTGGCTTATCCATATTCAATATCCAGCCGTCAAGCACCACTTTGTTATTTTCAGAAAAAACAATTTGAATTGAGTCTTCGACCTTTTGGTCAATACAAAACTTGCTTCTAATTTTCATCAGAACGGAATATTTTTTGATTGGAAAATATTATTCTTTCAAATTTGTCTAACTGTAGTAGCCATCAAAAACCAAATTCAGGCAATTGAATGGCCACAGTAAAGTGAAAGAATTCTTTTTTGTACACCTGCCAGTTCGAATCATTTTGAAGATAGAGAATTCTAATGAATGAATACAAAGTGCGTTGATACACAAGGAAATGTTAAAACACGACGAAAGCGCCAAGTTTGCGGTGGTCGGCAAAACTAAATGTTAATCTCAAATGCCTATAGCTCATCAAAGTGAAACTATTTACAATAATTTTACATATTTTCTTTTATTCTTTTTCTAAACATGTTCTAACATATTGAATGGTATAATATTGTTCTATATTAAATAAATGAAATTATTAAACGAAATCAAATATTATTTGAAATAAATTCAAATTTATCAATTTTTTTCTCGAAATTAAAATATTTCTCAACACTTTTAAATTTCCAAAAATAGTATTTTTGTGAATTTTGTATTAAAATTTTGTGATATTGTCGAAGTTTTTTTAAATAATTCTTCAAATTTCATTTAAATTTATTTTATTCATTTACAACGATTTGTTGTTGTAATGTCAATGATAATGTTACAAGTAAAACCGCATCATTGTGTTGAGAACCAATGTAATGGTGATAAATATGGGAATTTATTTTTGAATAGTACATTTTGCAATAATAAAATATTTGTTGAATGTATGCGAAATAGAGATAGCAAGGATATTATTATGAAAGACCTTCTCTATGGAGTGATAATTAATTCTGGAAGTCAATTAACAAAGAACCCAACAAAATTTAAGGATTTCAAGAGTGCATTCAAGAAATCAGCAAATGAAACGATCAGTGCACATAAATTCGATATTGTTGTGGAAATTGAGAAAATTCAAAATGAAATTGCTGAATTGACCGTTTTTAAGTGCTAAGTACGATCTAACTTGATTCTCGAGTAGTGAGAATCCAGTACAACCGGAATTACCTGGCTCAAATGAAGTTTATTCTTTACATATTTTAACGTTTTCGCTTGATTTTAAGTCTGATGATATAGTTTTGTTGATTTCTGAAAAATCCAATATCAGTCCTGATTCTTATAAGGTTGATTTTGCGAACAAACATAGAAATAAGAAAAACAAATTTTTAAATCTCAAAGTTTCAACATTGAAAAAGGAGATTTGTGAATTGTTAGCTGATTTTTTAAATTGGTATCCAAACTATTTTGTAAAACCAAAGGGATGCAACCGAACTGTCAAAATGCAAAGTATCAATTACGCGTCTGTCATTTCACTACGATACCTGCTATAAGTACACAAAAGTAAATAAGTTCCGTATTTTCATTAAACATTTTTTTATATTTTTTAAAAATATACGCAGTACATTAATAGCTTAAAACTTATTTATTCGAACATAATTTCGGATTTAGCTTCTTGAAAATGAAAGGATGAAAATAAATATATTTTTTTTAAAATATTCACTAACACGTTTTATGACAAAGTGAGGTTAGGGTCATACTGATTTCATTTGTATTTCACAACATTTTTTGTAGTTTTTAATTTTAATAGCGATTTTAATGATAATTCCAATATTCAATTTATTTTCCAAATATGAAAACAATTGATAAGCAATTGTTAGGAACTTTTGATTTAATCTGTCGATTATTGGCAAATAATTTTGTGGTTTGTGTTTCAGGAGCCGAACCTATTCAGACCTAAATAGATATCTATTGAGCAATGTAGACAAATGTTTGAATTCAAGGTACTAGACTTTAAACGATCCCATAGACTTGGCTTCTGAAACACAATAAGATAATACCACCGAAATTTACTTTTAAAAAAGAATGTGATCCTCACAATATGAAACCATTTTTGCGCGCTCTAACATAACAAAATGTGCATTCGGTAGAACATAAATGTGCGTTCGGATATACGACATAGACCGTCACTATAGGATGTGTTCAACACACAAACAATTGTCAAATACATAACAATACACAATACGATTAACATAGCACAGAGGTAAAAGGAAAATAGCTGTATTTCAGGAGCCAAAAATCTCAAACACTTTTCGTGATATTGTTTATTAAATTAAATTGAAATAAAAATTACAAATTTACAATAAATATTTTTCAACAACAAAGATGTGTTGTAATATCTGTTTATGTTGCTTGTGTAATACAAATTATTATATCACAATACGAAAATACGTTGTTACTTTCGAACAGTTGTTGACAAGTGTTCAAAAACTCATTTGACGCAGAATGTGAAGGCGTATTTAATATATACTTAATTCTGACAGAGACGCGTAGTGTTTTGGGTTGCATCGCTTTGTGTAAAACCATTTGAACAAAAGGATAGCAAAATGAATCCAGATAATAATGTTTCTGATAATTGCAGTGAGCCAGTGAACAAAAAGTCAACTAAAAATTCTTTGAGTTTTCGTAGTCAAAATTGATGTTTTGAAAAGGATCAAAATCATCGTGTAAAGAAAGTTAATTCTATTGTGTCGAAACTTCAGAATAAAATCAGTATTTCAAAACTGAATAATCAAAATAATGAGAACCATGTTCACAATAATAATAGTTATAATCGTAAACATTATTATCAGCAACCAAATAAATTTCAAGAACAGCAACAGTTTAGTCAGAATCAGCATAATCAGTATTTGAATGATTTTCCTTTTTGGAATCAGTTCCATCCTATACAGTATCATCAATTGATGAACCCAATAAATCATCATCAATTTTTGAATTCAGCCCAATATCATCTGAAATGTGTACCGTTCCAAATGCACCAGCCTTTTTTTATATACGATTAACGATTTCAAAATATATTTGCTTTGTGAAACACATTCGGACGATACCATCAATAACTCCCAATTAACTTTGATGTTTTTCATTGTGATCGATCAGAACATACAGAAAGAGATCATATTGTTAAGAAATTTCATGGTGGAGGCGTTTTGATCGCCACTCATAAGTCATTGAATGGTCAATTGATTTTTGATGGTGAAATGTATGGTGCTGAAATTATATGTGTTAGTGTTAACATGTATCATAGAAAGTATTATTTGGTCAAATTGTATATTGACCAAATTCACCATTTGTGAGTATTGTGAATATTGTTAATGCTTTGTAGTCTTTATTCATTGATACTGGTTGTGGTGATTCGATTATTGTATCTGGCGATTTTAATTTGCTCGATTTATTATGTGCTTCGAATGACGTTGATAATCCGAATAATTTCTATCCAATCAATGCATGTTCACGGAAGGAATTATTTATTTTTATTTATTTATTACGAAACCTAAATTTATGTCAATATGTGTTCACTAGCAAGCTAGTAAACATGCTGGTCAAAGACCCAATGCGACATAAATTCCGCGACTTTAGCAAAGAGAATACAATAGAGAGTCAGGGGAAATACAATAATAAATTCACTTAAAATTAAATTACGTTAACAATGATAAATAGAAAAAATAATTTGATTTGGGTGGTGCAAAGCGTTTAAGGAGATAAAGAATATTATCATTGAGCGTTGAAACCATATCGTCAACATTCTGACATTGGTTAAAATTCTAATTCAATGATCGACAACAACGAGCGAGCTCATTGAAATCAATGCCATCAAATTTTCTACCGCTAATGACAATATTTTTATCAATTTTTTTAGTCTTGATATTGTATGAACACAATAACAAGTCATGAAATGAAATACCGGACGGAAAATTACCAAAAGTATTAACGCGCTCGAGATTATTCGTAAAAATCCAGTCAATTTGTGATGGCATTTTACCGGGCAACCAATGTGTAGGGCAGTCCAATTTTGAATTCCTTTCATTATTTTGGTTTAACGCAGATTAATATATTTTCAAATGGTAGAATATTGGATTTTTTCGATAAATACTGAGGTGCATCATGAACCAATTGAGATTGTCATTCTTGGAAGTCAGAATGATAATAGACAAATTAAATCCAATCTTACATCATATCTTGATTTTAGAAATACGAATTATGATGTGATTAATGATTATTTTGATAACATTGATTGGAAATTATTGTTGTCTGGTGACTCAATTGACGATAACTTGAATAATTTTTATTCATGCGTCAATGGTGCGATTGATATGCATATAAAATTAAAAAAGGGAATTGTTTCAACACATCCCAAATGGTTTGATTCTAATTTTCTTGATCAACCTGAAGAAAAAATTGAATAAATTGCGTAAAAAGAGACATAATTCCTTGTATGATCACTATATTTTTAAAACTGCTCGTACAGAGTATAATCGTTGTTCTCATTTTATTATTATTATTACTGCACCAAACAGCGTTTCTTCGCCAAAAAACCACCTTTTTTTTCAAAAACCAAATTTGAAAAATATTTACAATTAATTTACATAAAATAGTTGATTCAATAATTGCATCGAATCAACAATCTATTGCCAATCGTAATGATTTCGGAGCAAGTCTCTGCGACTGTTGAACTACAATGATGAATCGAAATGAGAAGAAAACAATTAAATATCAATCCATTGGTTTTTTAAGCAATTCAATCAATCTCTTCTTAACTACTTCCGAACTGACATTGAAGTCAATTACAAATTCATTCAAAAAATTTTCGTATAATACTTGTTGAATGTTTTAATTAAAATATTTAATGGCGCATACTTTTGATAGGCATGATTAACAGTATGAATTCTCAAAAATTCAACATTTCTGACAGAATGATATGTAATTCTGAATTGAATTCTTTCCAAAAGAACATCCGAACATATTTCATACTTGATCGACTTTAAGATGAACATTATTTGAGCAATACACCTGCGGTTCTCCAAAGGAATCATTTGTAAAAGCAGCAATCTATGTTCATATTTTGGAAGGTGTTTTGTATATGGGTCATTAAATTCTCTTGCAAAACACTTTATCCAAGCCAGTCTCGATTTAGCCTTCGCTATAATGGATTCTACATGGCTTTGAAATAAAGTTTCTCGTCCAAAATTTTACAAAGATCTTTAATTTTGTCAACTCTCTCAATTGCGGAATCACCAACGGTATAATTGTTATTATTATTATTATTATTATTATTATTATTATTATTATTACTGCACCAAACAGCGTTTCTTCGCCAAAGGTGGTTTATTTAAATGATTTTTAAAAATATTTACAATTGATTTACATGAAATAGTTGATTCAATAAATGTATCGAATCAACAATCCATTGCCAATCCTAATGATTTCGGAGCAAGTCTCTGTGATTGCTGAACTACAAAAATGAATCGAAATGAGACAAACAATTATTGGTTAATCTATCGGTTTCATAAATAATTCATTCAATCTTTTCTTAACTACTTCCGAACTGACATTAAAGTCTATTACAAATTCATTCAACAATTTATAATTATAGTACTTGTTAAAAGTTTCAATTAAAATATTCAAGGGCATATGTTTTTGATAGCCATGATTAACAGATTGAATTCTTAAAAATTCAATATTTCTGACAGAATGATAAGGAATTCTGAATTGAATTTTTTCCAAAAGAACATCCGAACAAATTTCGCCCTTGATCAGCTTTAGGATGAACATTATTTGAGCAATACTCCTGCGATTTTCTAAAGAAATCATTCGTAACAGCAGCAGTCTATTTTCATACTTTGGGAGGTGAAATCCTTTATTCCATTTGAATCTTCTTAAAGCATACAGCAAAAATTGCTTCTGAACAGACTCAATTCGTCTTGCCTGTCCCAAGCTGTGAGAGTTCCAAACCTGAGAACCATATTCTAAAATAGGAATAACGAAACTGAAAAATAAAATCTTAATTGTATATGGATCATTAAAATCTTTAGCAAAACGTTTGATCCAGGCCAGTCTTGATCTTGCCTTCGCTATCACTGATTCAACATGGGCCTTGAAATTAAGTTTCCCGTCCAATATCACACCAAGATCCTTAATTTGATCAACTCTTTCAATTTTTGAATCACCAATCGAATAATTGAATTCAATCGCATTACCAAAGCGTTGAAAAATCATTAATTTCGTCTTTTTAACATTCAATTTCAACTGATTCAAATTAAAATAACTAACTATATTGTTCAAACTCTTTTGGAGAGTTAAACAATCATCAATTGAAGCAATATTGTGGGAAAGTCTAACATCATCTGCAAATGAAAGAATTGATGAGTCACCACTGTATTTTGGTAAATCAATGATAAACAAAATAAACAAGGTTGCAGCAATGGGATAACCTTGACCCGTACCCGAAAAAACTTCAATAGGATCTGATTCACAATCATTTACTTTGATAATTTGTTTCCTACCATTCATATAAGAATTTATCCAATTTAAAAGTTGTGAATTCAATCCCATGATATTTAATTTATGTATCAAAAGTTCAATATTTACAGAATCAAATGCTTTAGCCACATCAATGTAAATTGCATCTGTTTGATTATGTGGCTTTAGTTCATTCAACGCCTGAGAAGTAAATTCAACCAAATTCGTAATAGTTGATCTTCCCTTTACAAAACCATGTTGACTCACATCAACCATATTCTTAATATGAAAATTCAAGTGTGTCGCAATAATTGAATCCAAAATCTTTGGAATCACATTTTGTAGAGCAACACCCCTGTAATTCTCAATATCATTCTTTGAACCACTTTTAAATATAGGTTTAACGAAAGATGATTTCCATAAATTAGGAACATAACCAGATTTGAGCGATTTATCTAACAAAATTGAAATTGGTTTACTCAAGGTACCAATACATTTTTTAATAAACAAATTAGGTAAACAATCAGGACCAGAAATCAAATTATTAGGAATTTCAAGAATTTTTTGAATAATATCTGCTTCATCAATAATCAATTTGGGAATATTTTGACATAAATTCACAATAGCTTCAAAACTTCCAAAGTTACATATATCTGATAAATTTAAATTGTGTCGAGTATATGCAGAAGCGAAAAATTCACCAAAAAGATTTGCAATTTCTGTATCTTTGCAAGATTTTCGATCATTGTAATGCATTTCATTCGGAAAGTCATTGGTAGTCTTCCTAATTGCATTAACATACTTGAAAAATTCCATTGGATCATCGACAATCAATTCCTCCATTTTCATCTTATAGTTATTATAAGCAATTCGAGAATATCTATTATATTCCGTACGAGCAATTTTAAAACAATTGTCATCTTCCAATGAATTATGCCTTTTTTTACGCAATTTATTCAATTTATTCTTTAAATTAATCATAATTGAGTCAAACCACTTAGGATGAGTGGAAACAATTCTTTTCTTTAACTTAATATGAGAGTCAATTGAGTCAATTATTGAAGTCAATAAAATTATCAAAGCGATGAAATATCATCATTTTCGTCTTTTTAACATTCAACTCAAGTGATTCATCCTAAAAAAACCAACCACATTGTTCAAACTCTCTTGGAGGATCGGACAGTCCTCAGTCTGAACAATATGGCGGGAGATTCTAACGTCATCTGCAAACGAAAGAACTGATGAATTACCACTGAAACAGAGCAGATCAGCGATAAAGAATATAAACAATGTGGCCGCAATGGGATAACCCTGACCTGTTCCAGAAGTAACCTCAATAGGATCTGATTCAAAATCATTTACTTTGACAATCTTTGTATATAATAATTATAAAATTGAAATGAAAGAACTGATTACTGATAATCCAATGGAATTATTCAAACATTAGAAAAACCATCAATGATTTGCCAAACGAAATGTATTATGGCAATAGAAAGTCATGTAGTGGTCGTGAAATTGCAAATCTTTATGCTGCATTTTTCGCTTCTGCATATACATGATTTGAGTTTGTCTGACTTTTGCAATTTTGACAGTCTTAAAGATTTAGAAAATATGAAAGGCTCAGAGTGAAAATGTTATGTAAAAAAGTTCCGTGGAAAATAAGTTTATTCAACATACAAAAACAAAAAAAAATACATTTTCACTCTGAACTGTTCATATGAGTCAAAAAAGTTGTTATTGATGATAATGTTATTTTCAACAAGTTGTTAGCTTGGTTCGGCCTATGTTCCTGTTATATGGAAATCATCTTTTGTTAAGCCAATTTTCAAAAATGGATCAAGAAATAATGTAAAAATTACAGGACAGTTTTTTCAAAGATTTTGGATTCTAAAATTGCAAGGTATCTGAATTTTCATATCGACAATTCAAATGATTCAAGTCAACATGGTTTCATAAGGGGAACATCAATCATTACAAATTTGGTAGAATTTACTTCTCAAACCTTGAATGAGTTAGGACTAATGCAATTTATATTGATTGCTAAAGCATTTGATTCAGTGAATGTTGATCTTTTGATACACAAATTAAATGGGTTTGAACTCACAACTTTTAGGTTGGATGAACGATAGAAATCAGATCGTTACAATTGATAAATTTAAATCAAATTCATTTGTAGTATCATCTGGTACTGGTCAGGATTACCCCATTGCTGCAACGTTATTTATATTGTTTGTTGTTGATCTACGGTAGATCATCTACCGTGTTCCAATGGTGATTCGGTTATTCTTTCATTTTCAGATGATTGTTGTGTTCTCCAAAAAAGTTTGAACAATGTTGGTAAATTTTTTGAATTGAATCAATTGAGATTGAATGTAAAAAAGACAAAAAGGATGAAATTTCATGGATTTGGTAATTTTATTGGCTTCAATTATACCGTGGTGATTCCGCAATTGAGAAAAACTGACTTGAAAAGATCTTGGTATAATTTTGGACAAGAAACTTAATTTTTATGCTCACAATGAATTTATGGTAGCCAAATTAAATCAAGACTAGCATGGATCAAACGTTTTGCAAAAGAATTCAATGACCCTTATACGATTAAAATTGTATTTTTTAGTTTCGTCATTCCAATTCTAGAATATGGTTCTCAGTATGAAACACTCGCATCTTTAAGACGAATAAGACGAATTAAATCTATCCAGAAACAATTTTTACTATATGCTTTGAGGAAGTTCAAATGGAGCAATGGATTTCATTTCCCGAAATATGAGCATAGGTTGCTGCTACTTCAAATGGTTTCCTTGAAAATTGCTCACATGATGTTCATCTTAAAATTGATCAGGGGTGAAATTAGTTCAGATGTTCTTTTGGAAATGATTCAATTCAGAATTCCTTATCATTCTATTAGGAATATTCAATTTTTAAAAATTCAATCTGTCAATCATGGTTATCAAAAGTATATGCCGTTTTTTTTTATTGAAATGTTCAACAACTATTATAATGAAAGAAGTCCATTTCAAACCAGTTTGTTATTGACTTTAATGTCAGTTCGGTTGTGACTAAGAAAAGATTAAATGAATTCTTTAAATGTATAGATTAATCTATAATCTCGATATTGCAGTTTGACAATCGTAGTGATTTCCCACGAATTCGTTAGGATTGGCAATTAATTGTTGAATCGATGTAATTATTTAGTAACTTTGTAAATGCTTAATTAAATGAATCACCTTTGGCAAAGAAACGTTGTTTGGTGCCGTAATTATATAATAATAATTATTATTATTATAATTTAAATTAATTAATAATAAAAAGATTTGACATGTACATTTAGTTCCGGGCTTTTGTCACATATTTCTATTCGACGAATGAATAGAACAACAATGAAAAATGTAATATATTGGTTGTGATTGCTAATACTCTATTGATGCTTAAACATAGAACACAAAAAACAAGGTCAACTGCACAAGTGTATGTTTAGTGTATGTTTATTCAAACATAAATCAATGCATAGGCACTGGGGGTTAAAATAGGAATTTTTCTTGACTACCGAAATTACGAAGGAAATATAATTGTATCAAAAACCATATGAATTTTGAATAATATTAAATATTGCCTACTGAAAACTAAATTCTTGAAAACCGTGTTTCCCCCAGACCATCCTTGTTTTAAACTCTGATAAGAACAGTCATTGATGTGTAAAGAAAAGTATATATCAGAAGAGCTGTATTGGTATTTGTATATACATGAGTGATGAATTCAATGCTATGTGTTTTTGGCGGTTTCAAACAATGCTGCCAAACTTTGTTATGCAATAGGTAATAAATGAATAGTTCACGTTTTTTTTCGCAAAACCGTAATTATTACATTTAATTTAATAAAAAATATATATCTTGTGATATGTACGGATTCAGTGACCAAAAATGAGGTAAAGGGGGCGCACTAATCGTCCTTCTGAAAAATGGGATTTTCCCATTATTTCAGGGATAGGGTCGACATGGACCATTGAAAAGTGTTGGAAACTCATAAAAATATTCGTGCTACTCTTTTCTAATAATAACCAATTGAAAGAAACCAAATTAGGACAACAATATCGCCAGAATTTACAAAAACCTTAAAAAGTGGGCTATGAAATTTTCTTGACTTTTTGCAGAGGTCATGTTAAAAATTTCGAGAAGCATTTAGATAAAAACATTCTTCTGCCCCCGCTGTAATCTCTAGACATCACTCTCTAATAACTTTCTATGACCAAATGCGCAGCACTTGTGTGTTCTTGAAGAAGGCAAAAATCAACTTAGTTCGTTAATGGCCGCCAATCCGGCGAAGTTCTTTTAGGACGGAATTCATATGCTACCAGAAAGATGGGAAAAGATCATAGCTTCCGATGGACAATACTTTTAATAACAATCATTGTACAACCTTTTTCTCAATAAACTCAAATTTTGAAAAAAATGCGACATTATATATTTTCTTCAGTGAAATTTGTTTTTCTCAATGGATTATGATACATTTATACACTCAATACATATATAGAAAATTGCTTGATCTAATTGATATTTTTCATAGAAATTCTGTTTGAATAATATGTTGACTTTGGTGACTTTTTTAAAGAAATTTGTTATTCGATATATAAAATTATTCGATATATGCAAGTTTCTTTCAAGAAATTCTATCAAGCCATTTTTTCAACGAAATTTATATGAAAAAAATGGCCTCATGTGGAAGTAAGCAAGTTACAAAAGTAGGTTCGAGTAAGCAGCAAAATCATCTTTGAAGCAGTAAGAAGTTCGATTTTGGACATTTTCGAAAACTCTCGTATTAAGTAAGTGAGAATCATTTTTCTCGACGTGATTTACTGAAAATTCATCGGATTTGTTTCATTTTCCACCAAAAATATTTTCATTTTTATCGCCAAAAACCCTAGAAATTATGAATAATTTTTTTCATTCTTCAAAGGAAGACACCAGCGTGCCAAAGAGGAGTTGAGGAAGCCCTGGGAACCCTGTGTCATAACCTACAATATGTTCCTCAAGTTACGAAAAATTGAAGAGCAAAAAAAAGATTTCTAAAATGCCTCATAATTTTCCAACGGAGGTCCAAGTGTGTTAGAGGAGGTCTAGAAAACCCTGTGTCAGAACCAATGTTACAAGAAATGAAAATTAATATGTGATATTGGCACTATAACTGGAAACTCGCTGTTTTTTATTGAATTTTAACGGAAAAAATACAAATGAATCAATAACATTATATTAATCGAAGTATTTTCCATCGTTAGCCACTACTTTTTCCCATCTTTCTGGTAGCATACGGATTCCACGTTGGAAGAAATCCTCATCTTTTGAGGCGGTGAATGAATCGACCCAATTTTTGACTTCCTCAGAAGAAGTGAAGCGTGTACCAGCCAGGTGATTCTGCATCGATTGGAACAAATGGTAATCAGAAGGGGCTATGTCTGGGCTATACGGCGGGTGGGGTAGCACATCCCACTTGAGTGTTTCCAAGTATGTTTTGACGACCTTTGCATCATGTGGCCGAACATAGTCATGTTATATTCAGGCCGTTTTTCGCGCAATGCTCGGCTCAAACGCATCAATTGTCATCGATAGAGATCCCCAGTGACTGTTTCACTCGGATTCAACAATTCATAACATACCACACCCTTCTGATTCCACCAAATACAGAGCATTACCTTAAATCCATGAATATCTTGTTTTGATGTCGATTGTGCTCGTTTGCCGCGCTTCACATATGCTGTTTTTTGCTTGGGGTTATCGTAATAGACCCACTTTTCATCACCTATTCGATGCAAAAAACCCTTCCGTTTTTGCCGTTGGAGCAACTGTTCACAAGTGAAAAATCGTCTTTCAACGTCTCTTGGCTTCAATTCATGTGGGACCCAATTTCCATGCTTTTGAATGTATCCCGCTGCTTTTAAACGTTTGCAAATGGCTGGCTGAGTTACTCCCAATGATTTTGCAAGTTCTTCCTGCGTTTAACATGGGTCTTCATCCAGTAATACTTCCAATTCTTCATCTTCAAACTTTTTCGACGGACCTGGACGTTCTTTGCTTTCACGTCAAAATCACCACTTTTAAAGCGTCGATACCAATCTCTGCAAGTGGTTTCAGAAAGAGCATCCCCATAAACTTCCACTAGAATGCGATGACTTTCAGCAGCAGTTTTCTTCCACAAAAAATTGTGAAGCGAAATTCCCCGCAAAAACTCTTTTTCTGGTACAAAATTTTCCATTTTTAGGCGCAAAAATAAACACAATGTTATTACTTTCGATAAGTATGACATATATGGTTTTGAAGCTATATGTCTGTACAACAAAACATCATATGTGTCAAATCGTTGGACATTTCATTTGTGACTAGCGACATCTGTCAGAAAAAACAGCGAGTTTCCAGTTATAGTACCAATATAATAATAATAATAATAATAATAAAAAACAAAGCTTAACAAGTCTTTGTTTTTTATATTTTGATTGAAATTTTTTTGAAATATTTTTTACATTTCCGCCATATTTGATTCAAACTTACTATGATTTTGATTTGAAATGATTAAAAAAAATCACCATGATTCAAAGAAATTTGGCTAGTGTGTACCTGTCTACCCCCTAGTATCAATATTTGATTTATTTATTTTCTGGTCGCTAAAATTACGCAATTTTGTATCAGAATAAGTAGAAAAATAAACTAAATTAATATAATTACACTGTAGTAACATTTTGAACTTTTGGAATGTACGAGACGTTTGGCATATCAGGTATGATAGTAGGCCTCGAGTATAGATAAACCTCATATACCGTTTTGCAATGTTGGCTCATTTGATCGAGATATGTTGATTTATATATTTGAGGTGAATTTTTTTTAATTTTACCTTTTGTTTTCATATAAATGACATCCAAACTCCGTGGTTCTCTTTTTATTTTGTGTGCACGATGTCATAAGTCGCAAATAAGAAAAAATATAAACAAACTCA
The DNA here is from genome assembly GCA_029041755.1 of Resseliella maxima. Classification (NCBI taxonomy): domain Eukaryota; kingdom Metazoa; phylum Arthropoda; class Insecta; order Diptera; family Cecidomyiidae; genus Resseliella; species Resseliella maxima. The sequence continues at coordinate 84,945 of JAQOWM010000590.1, forward strand.
CAACTTTTATATGACTTTATTCCATTTTTATTGACGTCTTTTATCAGTTTTTGATGATTTTTTGTCAATTATTTCAATTAAATAATTTTATAATGGGTCCATTAGCACATTTTTGTTGATTTTATTGCTATTCATAAAAATGCAATGAAAATGTTCACTTTTTCCATCAACGGTGTAATGAATGTGTGCATACTTGGCATGTAAATTGTGGGGACCACGGAATATTTTGAATCAATGACATACCGAAATAGAATTTGTAAGCTTCTTCTGCTTCGCCCGAAAAATGCCGTCTATTCTCTCTCACTGTGTATTTACCGCACACATAACACAAATTGTTTATTTTTTCACAATGTCTCTGTAATTCTTCTGATTCAGCCACTTTCGATGGAAAATATCGATTGAATATCGATGGAAAATATTGCTTATCGCTGAAAAGTACTGGGATAAAAACCAGTTAACGATTTTTCAAAAAAATTGAATAAACTCAGAACAATATTGGTTTGAAATTTGAAAAACGTGACTAAAATTTTGTAAAACTATGAATGTATAGCATAGCACCTCCTAGGATTGTCTATGAAATTAATTCAAATGAGAAAGTGTGAATAAAATGTGAAAATAGATGATTTTTTAAGAGGTGTGCAATGCCATGCAAATATTATAAGGCGCTTAGTAGGCTACGTTATTTAATTTTCATTAAATAAATTGAAATATTTGACAAAAAATCATCAAAAACTAATAAGAAAGTAAAAAAAAATGGAAAAAGGTCATATAAAAGTGATGAGATTGTTTATATTTTTTCTTATTTGCGACTTGTGACATCGTGCACATAAAATAAAAAGAGAATCACCGAGTTTGGATATCATTTATATGAAAACAATAGGTAAAATTTGAAGAAATTCACCTCAAATATATAAATCAGCATATCTCGATCAAATGAGCCAACGTTTCCTAAACGGTATACGAGGTTTATCTATACTCGAGGCCTACTATCGTACCTGATATGCCAAATGTCTCGTACATTCCGACGTTACTACTGTGTTATTAATAACTGATACTGTATTTCAAAAATGCAATCTATTCAACAATAATAACATAACAGTAATTTACTGTTTGAGTGATTCAACATATTTTCTGTAAAATTACAATTTCTGAAAATTTAAATAGTATCTACCTTCCTGCTGATTTCCTGAGGCTGTCATCATTTTCTACTCTTCTCCGTTTCTCCAATCTATATCCCGACGACCTTGAATGGGACCTGGATTCTCTATGACGTCTTCTTGAACGTGGCATCTGAAAAATATAAATTACAAAAATGAATAACCATACTAAATAAAGAAAATACCACTAACCGATTTGTTTTCAATTAATTCTAATATTAATTTTCAAAATATTCAAGTTATGAAACTAGTGTAAACAAGTATTTTATCATTTATTTAAAAATGGTTCTGACAAACAGCTCATCTATCAATTCTCGACATAACTAAATTTTGACAGAACATGTTTAAAACGTGTTAAATTTAAAATATTCCTTGGTATTGTTAAAATAGCAGTATTGTATTTGTTTTCGTCTGTTTTTTTTCTTTTAATATTCTTTAAGTGATATACACATTTTGAAAACTTTCAATTTATATATTTCATAATTAGATAATAAATCATTATTAGTCACAAAAGACAATTGAAGTATAGATTTCGCTAAAAAATGTAACCATTCATTGTGTTGAACTTTCGACAATACAAAAGCAACAAATACATACTACAACAATTCTCTTGAAATGTGCCATATCAATATGATTATGACAACAAATACTTTTAAACTGTAAGTGGTGTTAACAAAACTGAAAGTAAAAAAATACAAAACATATAATGTAAATAATTTAATATCGGCCATATTGAATTCATTCATATTAATGAATTTATTTAAAATGTAGATATAAATATGAAAATGGTGTGTTCTTTATAATCTTCAATACCCAATTTCATCTTAATGTTAACTTCTTTTCTCTGCTATTTATTTGAAACATAATCTATTATCAATTTTTTCAAGCTTACTATATTTACACCTATGTACTACGTACCTCAATAGCTTGATTTGTACTCAGTGTACTGTAACAAAAATTCGAAACAATTGTTGCAAGTCGCTTCCAAGTTCTGAATACTGATCCGTGTATGCTTATAAACATCGATATTTTGATAAATATTTAGACATTCGTCGTTTAATTCCAGAATAGTTTCACTATATATTTATGTTTTTGTTTAAGATTATATTTTTCACAAATATCCTGTCAATTATGATTTAGTTTTTATTATTTTTTGTTTGTTTATTATAATAAATTATCTTTTTAAAACTATAGAAGATCAAGGCAAATTTATTCAAATATTTTTCTTATATATCTTAAATTATAAAGAAAATGAACTATGAATTTTGGATGGAAGTTTGAAACTAAAATGAAAACAAATGCATCAATCACCCCATAGATGAATTTCACTCGAGTGTATGAAATGAGCACTTCAAAAGAATATGATATTCATTTTATTTGTTATATATTTTGTTTAAAAATTCACTTTAATGTTCATAAATTTATGATTTTGTTTTAAATTAGTTATTTTAATTTTGATGTAGAGACGCACAAATCGAAACAGAAACATATAACAATGGCGGATACCTCATTTCGAATGCCAAATTTATATACTGTAGGATACGTTCACCAATTCAATGGACTGGTTTTGATATTATAAATATTCATGTAAAATATGAATTCCAAATAGTTTAGGAAAGTTACTTTACATTTCTTTATTTAAAATTTAATTTTAAAATAAATAACTATGAATATGTTGTTTTCTTAGTTTTAATTTTTAAAACAATAATATGTCAATGTCATTTGAAGACAGACCCCAATTTATTAAATTATTCGCATGTGTTTCTTAAATATGTCAACATTCTAGCAATCAATCTTATTATTGTTCCTGTAGTTTTTATTTCAAAACCTCAGAAAAATGATTACTTCAACAATCATTCGTAAGATTTCAATTTGGAATCCTTCGTGTAAAAGTGTTTACAATTATCACAAGTACACAAACATTCTCGGTGTTCCCAAATTTGAATTTTCTATATTATTTGGGGATGCTAGAGATATTACACAATTTCATTCTCATGTGTGCTCGCTTTTGATTAATCAAAAACGTTTTTATACAAATCTTGATCGTAATAATATTAACTGCAAACTCAAAAAAAGTAAGCAATTGCTAGCAGACAATATAGAAATGAAACGATTGCGGATGCGTGAACGGAAGGAGATTTTGGTACAGGAAATCCGGGATAAGAAATCTAAAGTCCAAGAAAAAGTTAGAGAAATGGAAGAAATTGTAGAACGAGAAAATATTTTAACAATACCGAACTTGTTGTGTGTAACTCGTAGTATTCTATCACCATACATTGGATATGTCATTGTTCAAGAAAACTATCAACTAGCTATATGTCTTTTAGCTTTTGCCGGTCTTACAGATTTGGTATGTTCATATGTCTATATGCAAATTATAAGTTATTTATAAATGTGATTATTTATTTTATTGAATATTTCGTTCCAGTTAGATGGTTTTATTGCACGAAATTGGACTTCACAGTCTAGTAAATTAGGTTCCTTTTTAGATCCAATGGCCGATAAACTACTTGTCGGATCTCTAGTTATATCTCTTTCATGTTGTAATTTATTTCCGCTGTGGCTATGTGGAATGATAATTTTCCGTGATGTATTTTTGATTACCGCTGGTTTTGTTATTCGATATAAAAGCTTGCCACCACCGGTATGATGATTGCAACATATTTGTTTGTACTAGAGAATAAAAATATTCCTATGCTTTTAGAGGACATTGACTAGATATTTTGATGCAACTCACGTAACAGCTAAATTGAAACCAACATTTATTAGCAAAGTAAATACTGCAGTGCAACTTACTACGATTGCAGCTAGCTTAGCTGCACCCGTGTATGGATTATTAGGTGTAGTATAGCATTATGACATGAAGATTTCCATTCCGTTTTATTTTATTTTATTTTATTTTTATTCATATTCAGCTCATTCCACTTTGGTCTATATGTGGTACTTCACTGGGCTTACAACCACTGCAGCGGCTACAAGCTATATTTTGTCTAAAAATACATATCAATTAATAAATAGCAAATAAATTTACGGGAAACCGATAATTAGTTACATATCTATTATTAAACACTAAGCAGCTTGACGATGTTATTCTAGAATTATAGAATTCAAAATTTGTAGGACTAATCGCCATGGGAAATTCTTCAATTTGAGGGAGGTAAATATAAAGGGTTAACCGTCTCCTCAACTCTCAAATGAGTATGATTTTCGGGGTATTTTGAGACGATTTTCGGAGTATTTTAGGTCTATTTTCGTTCAATCCTATATACCAATCTAATGATAAAACGATGAAAATAAACCAAAACAATCAGAACATAAATATTCCAAATATGAATTGCTTCAGAAAGAGTGGAAGGAAATTTGAAATTATTTTGCCGTTATCAAAAAAAAAACTACAGAAAAAGTCTTATTTTATTGTGGTTCATCGTCCTTTAAAATTGATAAATCAGGAAATAAATATATTCTATTTCTATTGGTGAGATGCAAAAGTACACATTTAAATGAACATACGTTCTTTTGCATCTCACCAATAGAAATGTGCCATATGAAAAAACATTATTTTAACAAAATTAGCAATAAAATGGCCAAATTTGAAAATTAACGTTGCCAAAAAAAAACAATAGTCCAAATATAACATGCAATAAAATGAACATTTGTGCAATAAATTTAACTTGAATTTAATTGTATTGAGCCCAATATTGGTAAATTTATTGCGGAAAATGTTAATTTTATTGCATGTTTTGTCAAAAAGAATGTCTAATTTTGTCTATTTTATTGCCTTTTTTGTCAGAATAAGTGTCCAAACTTCACGATTTTATTACAAGATATTTTGAAATATATTTATTTATTGAATCAGTTTATTTAATATTGCAATAATAAAAAATTGAAGATAAAGAATTAGATCTACATCAAACGTACAAACAAATTGTACATTCGTTGAGTTGGATATTATAGGAAAACGTTCAATTTGATATTACCTTTTATCAAAACAAATTAAACAGAGATTAAACCACTAATTATATGGCAAATTATTTTCCCGATTTGTCAATTTTATTTCCTGTTCGTTAACTTTAATGGAGTTTTGTATTTAAACTTTTATGTTTTGATCATCATCATTTTCGGCGGTAATGTTTGAATAAGAATGTTTTGTGAGGAATTTGGCTGTGCACGTTGTTATCTTTTGAGATCAAACTTTTTTTCGAATTTCCTTAAATTTTTTATTCCTCATTTTTGATACAATTTAGAGTGTACAACTAAGTACCAACAATAAAACTTGGTACTTTATACATTTCATAAGCCGTTTCTTCAGAATGATACGGGTTATTTTCAACGCCGATATAATCAATCTCCAAATTAAATTCACCATCCATCCAATTCAATCCGGCAGCTGTTATTCCAATTCGAGATACTCGAATTTCCGGCATATAGCAATGCTTGTCTTGCACACAACCTTTAGCTACTAAATAAAATTTAGAAAAAGGTATCTAAAAAGAAAAAAAATCAATGTAGTTCATCATAAATATAAATAAAAATACTAATACTAATACTGACTTTTGTTAATTGCCAATGCGGACCTCCTCTTGTATATAAAACATAGCTGTATATATCATGCCAAGTTATATCAAATACACCATCTGAATGTAAATTTAAAGAGTATGGTCTGCCATCTCCTCTAACTCGTAGTACCAGTGTATTATATGGACTCCAATCGAAATATGAATCACGTTGAAATGATTTCTATACAATAAATATTTTGTAAATCTGAAATAAATTTTATTACAATGGTATGACTTACTTTCACACGAAGACTCGTTATATTACAGTAGCCCGCCTTAGATATTTTCCCTTGTTTTGGGATAGTCGAATCTAAGATACCACTGAATAAACCATAACCTGCCTGATTAATCTTAAATGAGCAATGACTATAACCTTCATTATGATCACTATCACTTGTTACGATAAATTTATCAATATCTTCTTGTTTTCCAAACTCATAGACCGTATCGATTTCGCCTGTTTTGTTGGTAATTATTGAAAAAACAAAAATACTTCTAAAAAAAGCTAAAATATGTACTATAATGTAATACATTTATAAAGTTTCTAAAAGATCGCAGTTATTTTATTCTATTATTTTGGTTTTTCGAATGAAAACTATACTTTGTGAATGTTCGAATTTTTTTATTTTTTTTACAAAAGATTTGATATTCATTATTTATGCATGAAAAATTACCAGGTGGACAAATTAATAATGGATCCGAACGCAATGTTTCCTTCACTTCTTCGGTCCATAACTTTAGTTCGCTTTTAAGTTGTTTCAATCCAAATTTTATATGTTCTATCTGAGAATCATCCTTCCTTGTTTTGTAACCATCTTTTTTATCTGGTACAAAACCAATAAAACTTCTCTTATTGTACGTACTGTCTTTCATAGGAAAGCATGGTCTGAGATGATTTGTTTTTGTCAATTTTCTCTCACATCTGTTTTGATTTAATGATAATGAAAAGAATTGTCTTTGACAAATTTTTTTTGTTATAAAAAACTTCTTATTTGAAATATTCAACCAGAGAAAATTTACAGACATATTTAAAAATCTTCAATATGATTATATTACTAAAATTCACCTTATTCATATATGAAATGACATTTTAAATGTCAAAAAGTATATTTGACCAAGACAATGACATGAGTGTTGTTGTACGTATGTCCATATTAAAGTGTACAAATTTTAAGTGGAAATAAAAAAATCACATATACAGCAACTTTCCATCAGATTTAACAAATAGTCTTGATCGTTGATATAAAACTGTTATCATGGTGCTGCAGGTAATGTGTACTGTTCAGAAATTGTATCCAAAAATCATTTGTATTAATATTTATATACTAGTTAAAATTTATTTTCAAACTAAATATCAATTCTTCATCATTTGTTACTTTTTAATTCAAATACAGTATTGTAGTTTTTTTTTTAATGTGAATTCCATCATAAGAAAACTAGTTTTGGAAAGCGAAGAATCTGACAATTTGAAACAATTTTATAGACTTAATTTTTTTGTGAATATTTCTTTATTAAAAACGAAATTAATTTTAATTATGAATGAAAAAATTGTTTAACATTTAATTCAAGTTTCTGTATTCTGTATTCTGAAAAAAACATAAAAATCATTTTACATCTTGGCGACGTGTCTAATCACTAACACTTACACAACTTTGAATATATCCATTTTCCTATACTCTTTACAAAAATCAATTCATTTGTGTATATTCATTTTCTAAAGATTCTAATTCATTTTATCTACAGATGGAAGAGGCAATGTATGATGCGAGCCTTTTGGCAAAATTGGATTTTAGTAAATCTATTGCAAAATTTAACCCATCAATAAATGCTGTCAATACTGGTGAATCTTGGTTAAAAGTGCGACCTTTACAAGTTGGTGACTTTGACAGAGGATTCACTGAATTGCTATCACAATTGACAAGCGTTGGCAATGTATCCCGGGAAATTTTTCAGAGTATTTTTCTTATTTAAACCTTAAATGGCTATTTTCAATCTATATTTGAAGGGTTGGGAGTGAAAGTTGCCAAGAAAAATTTTTAAGTAAAAGTGATCACACTCCATACAATTGCTATGTAGCGATTGCTGTTTTGTATGGAGTGTGGACACTTTTACTTGAAACTTTTTCTTGGCCACTTCCACTCCCAACCCTTTATTTATAATATTACAAACAAAATAATAAAAATAGATCGATTCCACAAGATGAAAAGCAGTGGTGATTATTATGTTACTGTAATTGAGGATTCGCGCCTAAACAAATTGATTGCTAGTACAACGCTCGTTATTGAACATAAATTCATTCATGAATGCGGTACGGTACGTTGAAAAAAAAATTAAATTTTGAGTGTCCCTGCTAAAAGTTTATGGTGACTGAAACAATCAAATTCAATACGTTTTAAATGTTCCAAATTCTAATCGGCATTTTTCAGAGAGCCCGACTGGAAGATGTTGTCGTTAATAATACTTACAGGGGCAAACAACTCGGTAAATTGTAAGTTATTCTAATGTTTTTATATAAATAATAAAATAAAACAAATAAAGTACGATTTTTGAAATTCCGCTCAATAAAGGATTGTTGCAACAGTTACATTACTAGCAGATTACCTGGGATGTTATAAAATGTCTTTAGAATGCAAAGATAGTTTGGTGAAATTTTATACATCAATAGGGTAAGGTTTCTTAATACCTTTAGTTCGATTTTTATATTACATTCTTGTATTTATATTTTAAATTAGATATGTTCTAGAGCCAGGAAATGGAAATTCTATGCACATTCGTTTTGGATACACCAAAAAACAAAATATGCAATATGCTGATCAATTATCTTGACAATTAGCCACCAATGCATCAGTTCAATCCAAGTCAAAGTTGTAACAACTATATCAAATCAATCCATCCTAATTTCAAATATGGTTTATTATTCCACTGATATAATCTCAGATTTCTTTCTAAAACATTCACAGATTTAAATTCACCCTATTAAATAAAAGGAAATATTTGATATACCGATTGAATTAATAAGATCAAATAGAAATTATGTGCGAATTGGATTGATGAGCTTCAACTGGATTTGAAAAGTTGCATTGGTACTTCTCTTCATTTAAAGTCAATAAAATATCATGAACTTCTATACTCAATGTCATATACAGTGCTCGCAAAAAGTTTAAGTACAATGAATGTTTTTCATACAAATTGACGTTCTTTGTTGCTCAAACAGTATATGAAGATATAATTGTTTTCTCTCAATTTCTTCAGAAGGATTTTAGGTCAAACTAAAATCTTCATTTTTTTTCTCAGAATAGAAATCTGTATCGTGATTCCTTTACGGACTTTCAAAGGCAGAAAAATGTCCGATTCAATTTACATATAAAAATGGTCATTTTTTGGTATTCCCATGCACATGGCCGAAAAAGTCCATAAAGGAATCACGATACAGATTTCTATTCTGAGAAGAAAATGAAGATTATAGTTTGAACTAAAATCGTTCTGAAGAAGTTGAGAGAAAAAAATTATATCTTCATATAATTTTTGAGCAACAACAAACATCAATTTGTATGAAAAACATTCACTGTACCCAAACTTTTTGCGAACACTGTATATATATATATATATATATATATATTATTTCCGGTATAAGTCAAATTGAAATTTGATTCCCTTTGTATAGAACACAAAATTCTATTTCATATATTTTCAATTTTTTTAACAGATTTTATTCAATGCTGTTGATATTTACATTCAAATTCCATCCTTATTATAAAACGATTATATCTTTATATTTATATATAAATAAAAACAATCTATTATTGGCTTTGAATCTCTGGCGACATTTTATCTGCTTATAGAAAACGAACTAACTAAAACATATTTTTATAAGGTATGATTTTCTTGATATTCGACGTTTATAATATATTATTGGGTCTATAATATTTATCTTGGTAATGAAATCATTATAAATAAATAAGTAAATAATTAATTTAATAAGAATTCATTTTTTATTGTTTACACTTCTTCATTATAGCTGTCAATATGAATGTAATTTTTCCTTCATTCATGAAGTACTTAAGTATTTGGGTGGAGAATATCTCGTTTTTACGAAGTAATTTCTCATAAGGATTTCAAAATTTATAATTCCAAACATCTTCAGGTTTTGAAACCTTTTGTGAAAACTAGAACAACTAGATATATTTTATTATTGATAGAAACATGGAATACTTGAATATTTTCTCTCCTTTTAGAAACAATGTACTTTTGTACTTAAGATTTATAAAGAATAAAGTCGTTTAAGTGCGAATATACAGAATGGTGAATGTCATTAAAGTTGCATTCGATGTAAATTATTATTTAAAGAAATAAATTAGAAGTATATAGCAGGGTGTGGATAATTATTGGCCTTTGTAATTTGAAAATCTGAATTAGTGTAACAAAAGGACATTCTTGAAATTGAGTGATAAAAATAAGGATTTGTTCGAAATTCACATCGATATGAAACTTGAAATGGTCAACACTAGGATCGATGTTAAATCAGAAGATTCGGTATCTAGTGATGAAATTGATGATAGCAGCACAACTCAATCATCTATTGGTGCAAGTGTCTCACAAACTATTGTAAGTCAGCATATTTCATTTCCTTCTTGCAATATATTTTTTGTATAGAGGATACTGGATGTCCATAAAGCAAATAATATGCTATGTTTAATTTGAAATCCTTAGATCACAAATGCAAATGCATGATTTTAGATTTGTATTAATATTTTGGACGTATTTAGATTTCCTAATAATTGTCAAAATTTAATTAAATCTGAGAAAAAATAAAGAGAGAAATAAAGACCATAAAATATTGAATCAAACAATGACGTCATCATTGTAATCTCGTCTCAATAGTTATTTATAAATGTGTGACTACTACTACTAATACACATATTCGTATTTTCAACCCAATGACTAGTATATATTTCCAAGAATTCACTCAGATTTCCTTGAAACATGATACATACTCAGAAAAATAACGTGTAAGCAATACCAATAAAATCTGACTTTAAATTATTTTCATTTTAAAATGCATTATTACAACACTGAAATATGTATTATATATATTATAATGTTGAACTAAATTATTGGGCATTTCTGTTCACATTTAATGTTATGTTTGTATTATATATGGTTATATTATATATATTTATTTTATCGTTTTTATGTTGCTCTTGTCAGATATGATATTCTCATTTATTAAAACGCAATTAATTGGTAATTATTTGAAATTCAGTTCCATTAAAAATAGTTTCCTAAATCTGAAATGGAATCACATTTTGGCGTATGATTCTTATTTCGTTTTTAAAATCTTTCTATATATTTCAAAATGAATTAAAAGAAAAAAAGAATTATACAGCTCCATTTTCATGTCAGTATCATATTTATTATTGTTATTATTTGTCAAACGAGTCAATTTCGACTAATAATGCAAAACATGTTAATATGTGTTTGGAAAAATATACTATGAAAGCAAACAAACACAGACTGACTCAGGCGTATAAAAAACAAGCACGTTGATGACGCATTGACTTAGTCACACTTTGTAAGTTGAGCTGATAACAGAAAAAAGAACAACCAAGGGAGTTCCAAGTGTATAATTAAATTTTTTCCTCAAGGGTGCAATAATAATTTTTTGAATATAAATTTTTTGTATTTAAAGTCTGAGATTTGAAATTATTTGTTGAAAAGAAATAAAAGAAGCGAAAGAGAAATTACAAAAATGCTTTAATTCTATTTATTGTAGTTGAAAAAACTTGGTGCCAAAATTGTTAAGAAGCTCAAATTGAAAATGGTAAATAAAAGAATTATTCTTGCTTAACGCAATTTTTTCTACGAAACTGTGAATTTTATTCATATTATTCTTTGTTCAAAAAAGGTGGAAAGTTTGTATGTAAAAAATATTCGTTTTTGAAACTTCAAATAATTATTGTATTCTTGAAAAAATGATAGAAGAGAAAATACAATTTGGAATATTAAATAATAATATTAGGAATCAAGATTTCTTGCATTTACTTTCTCACAGAAAAAATTATTCTAAATTTGAACAGATTAAATTTTTGTTTTAAACTTTTATTTTTTGTACCTTTAATGAATTTTTTCATATGAATATTATAGATTTGAATGTTATTATCGATCAAATTATTGAAATCATTTGTCTTTTAAAACTTGTCTGAAAAGCGTTATTAGCGCTACATGAAATGTGGATCCATTATTCATGTTTTTCCCATCAGACTTACAAGTTTGAGTCAACACAATTTAATCATGTTCAACATTTCATTGAGTGACCAAAAAACAAAAAAAAAAAAAAAAAAATCTCAATTCAAAACATCATACATATGCATAAATTATACTATGTAATAATTCACTTAAAATGGATTATAAAAACTTTATATCAAAATAGAAAAAAGTGTACACTGTACAGTAAGAAATCAAATCCAAAGCATCAGCAAAATAAATAGAAAATAATATTGCTAAATTAATATTTTTGAAAAAAAATATGATATAAAATTGCTTTGTTGCTTCTACGCCTAGAAAACAACGTTTATGACAAAATACCTAACCTCAAACTTCACAAATTGAATTCAATTGACGTTATAAAGCTATATGAAAATGAAAATAATAAAGAAATTACTTAAATACTTTAGTGAAAATTCAATTACTTTTTGAAATATGACAACTTTACCAGATTATCAAGGAAAATTAGGTGAAACCTTTTTTTTGAAAAAGATATTTTGTTGAAAAAATTGATTGAAAATTGATTGTAGAAGTAAATTTTTCGGAAATATTTTTTTTCAATTAAATAAGTAGAAATTGCAAGTGAAGAAAGTGATTAAAATAGTTGTGGCGCACTTTTGATGTCTCAGAAGTAGTTTTCTCAGTGTTTTAAATATGAATATAATTCGGTTTGAGTTATGATAATTAGCCCACTAAGTCCAAGACTAGCGAAATAACGATCATTAAATTCTATCGTTAAAAATTAATTCTTAAAATTATATGTTTGATTTGAATTGGAATGGTGCTGGTGATGACTCTATACTGGAATTCCTTCATTGCGTCGTGGTCTTACCAGTGATACATGTATCGGCAAACCAAAAAGTTTACAATAACCTTTATGAGGAAAGAAAAAAAACATAAATTGAGATTAATAAAAAACACAAAATTTTCGATTTTTAAAAAAATTCGAATCAGAAAACAGCATCTCTTGAAAAAACGAAGACCCACCTTTGTACCAGGGACGGAAGTAGCAAATATAAAATTATCAAAGAAACGTGACAGAATTGAACAGAATAATATTAATTCATCTATTGATGTCAATTCTAATTGTTTGCCAAATAATGCACATAATAACAATAATAATGTTGTTTTTCGGAATGTTCCGCGGAATTTTCTGCGGAGTTTTTCTTATCCTTTTTGGAAAATGGATATCAACCAACCTCCACCTCATCAACATCATTGTTATTATCATCAGTTTCTACGTCACCAGCGATACTACAGCCCAATGCCGTTCATTACGTCAATGATGCCTTCACCTTATTCAATGAATCTTACGAATTATTGTTAATGCAACATAACCATATATACACTAGCAATGTAAATGGTTTAAAAACCGAAATACCTGAGTTCCTTGCAAACATTATGATCAATGACTTCAAAATTCATATGTTGTGTGAAACTCATTTGGATGCCACCATAAATAATGTTGAGATTTTTCCAAATAACGATGATGTATTTCGCTCTGATAGATCTATTCTCACTGAAAAAGATCAGAAAATCAAAAAATCTCATGATGGTGGTGTTTTGATTGCTACCCATAAATCATTAAATGGTAAATTAATATTTGATGGTGAGATGTATGGTGCTGGAATTATTTGGATTTGTGTTGACATTGATCATAGGAAGTTTTATCTGGTTGAGTTGTATATTCGACTTAACTCACCATTTGAAGTTTTTGAAAATAATGTTGATGCCTTAAGACATTTATTTGTGAAGACTGATCATAGGGATTCAATTGTAATTTCAGGTGATTTCAATTTGCCTGATTTGTTGTGGATTTCGAATGACATAGACAATCCAAATATTTCCTATCCAATTAATGTTTATTCTAGGAAGGAATTATTGATTTTTGATTCATTTCATGAATTGGGTTTGTATCAAGTTAATGGTTGTTCACATGATAATGGTAATATATTGGATTTGGTTTGAAATAATGATCCTGAAAATAATTCTTTTTGAAGCGTTAATTGGGAAGTTTTGTTATCGAGTGATTCTCTCGATGATAATTTGGATAAATTCTACACCTACACTTGCGTTAAGGGTATAATTGATACAAATGTTAATTTGAAAAGGAGAAATGATTCAATTCATCCTATGTGGTTTGATTCTGATTTAATCAATTTGAAAAACAGAGTAAACAAACTACGCAAGAAGAGACACAAGTCAATGAATGATGATAATAATTTTAGAGTCGCTCGTTCAGAATATCATTGCTATTCTCGTGTTGCCTATAATAACTATAAAACAGGAATAGAGGAATGGATTAATATTGATCCAATGGAGTTTTTTAAGCATGTAAATGCTGTTAGGAAAACTAACTGTAATTTGTCAAATGAAATGCATTTGATACCTACAATTCTGGTAACATTACGGTGATTGAGAATTTGTGTTTAAATATTCCACATATCAATTTGGATGAGAATGTTATTATGGAACATGTTTTGAAATTGCCAAGTAATTTGATTTCTGGTCAAGATGGTTTGTCGAATCTGTTTATTATTAATCTGTTTTCGTTATACCAATAAAATCGTTATGGGCTTAATTAAAACTCCAATACAGTTATTTGGCAAATCACCAGAAACCAAGTTATTTGGCAAATCACTAACTTGTTGCAAAATAGTTTCTTCATCAATATTCAAATTGGGTATATTCTGACATAGGTCCTGTATTGATTTAAAATTCTCATCATTGCAGACATCAGATAGTACCAATTTGTGCTGTGTATACGCAGAAGAAAAAAATTCAGCAAAAAGATTAGCGATTTCAAAACCATCCCACGATTTAAAACCATTATAATCCATTTCATTCGGTAGACTATAATTTGTTTTTCTAACAGCATTTACATGCTTGAAAAATTCCATAGAATCAATATTAATCAACTCCTCCATTTCCATCTTATAATTATTATAGGCAATACGAGAATTTCGATGAAAATCCGTTCGAGCAGATTTAAAATTATTATCATCATCCAATGACTTATGCCTCTTCTTACGTAATTTGTTCACTCTATTTTTCAAATTCACTAAGTTATGATCAAACCACTTAGGATGAATTGAATTATTTTTCCTTTTTAAATGAATGTGTGTATCGATTGTACTCTTAATGCAAGAGTAGAATTTATTCAAATTATCATCAAGAGAAACATTTGATAATAATGAATCCCAATCAACATTAGAAAAACAATCATTTATTACATTGTAATCTGCATTTCTAAAATCCAAATACGTTCAGCGTACATTTTCATTACTAACATTAACTTTATGATCAAAAATGACAATTTCAATGGAATTGTGGTGGATCTCAGATTTAACCAAAAATATATCACTATTAATGCAATACAACAAATCTGGATCATTAGTCCAAACCAAATCCAACATATTACCATTATCATTTGAACAACCATTTATTTGAGATAAACCAAATTCATGAAATGAATCCAAAATTAGCAATTCCTTCCTAGAGCAAGCATTAATTGGATAGGAAACATTCGAATTGTCAATGTCATTCGAAATCCACAATAATTCTGGCAAATTGAAATCAACTGAAATTATAATTGAATCCCTATGATCGGCTCTCAAATGATAAATCTTTCAGTGCATTAACTTTATTTTCAAAAACTTCAAATGGTGAGTTCGGTCGAATATACAATTCCACCAAATAAAACTTCCTATGTTCAATGTTAACACAAACACAAATAATTTCAGCACCATGTGGCTCACCATCAAATTGACCATTCAAAGAATTATGAGTGGCAATTAAAACACCACCCCCATGAGACTTCTTTGTTGTCTGGCCTTTTTCAGTAAGAATTGATCTATCACAGCGGAATACATCATAAACGTTCGGAAATAGTTGGGCGAGTTACACTAATTGGATAATTCATGTTCGAATGTGACATTGGTGGGATGAATGGAATTGAATTAACATTGTTCTGATGATAGGGTGCCTAGGATGATGATAAAACTGGTTTTAATGAGGAGACGGTTGATTGAAATCCATTTTCCAAAAAGGATATTGATAATACTGTGGTAAAACATCAGGACGTTGTTGAACAAATTTATTTTGATATGAATTATTCACTGACTTTGACCTGAGTTTATTATTACGACGAGTCATTCCATTTTGATTATTATTTCTCTCATTTGCTGATGATATAAGACTTTCACACCACATAAACTCAATTGATGATTGTTTTGTTTTTCAAGAGAATTTGAACAGTGTTGTAAGGTTTTTTGAGAAGAATCACTTAAAACTGAATGTTAACAAGACTAAAAAGATGATATTCCATCGCTTTGGAGATATTATTGATCACAGATACACCATTAATGACTCAATAATTGAAAGAGTCGAACAAATTAAGGATCTTGGGTGATTTTTGATGAGAAACTTAATTTCAAAGCTCATATATGAGCAATTCAATATGTTGAATTCATGATAGTCAAGGCTAAATCGAGACTTGCTTGGATCAAAAGATTTGCAAAAGAATTTAAGGATCCTTATACCATTAAAAAATTGTTTTTTACTTTCGTTATACCAATTCTAGAATATAGCTCTCAAGTTTGGAAAAATCACAATTTGGGACAAGTTAAACGGATACAATCGGTTCAAGAACAGTTTTTGCTGAGAGGAGATTCAAATGGAACAATGGATATCACCTTCCAAAATACGAGCATAGATTGTTGCTGCTTCAAATGATCTCTCTGCAAACTCGCAGGAAGATTGCTCTAGTGATTTTTATTTTGATATACTTCTGAGGAAGATTCAATTTAGAGTCCCCTACCATTCGGTCAGAAATGTTAAATTTTTGAGTATCAAACATACATTAAATCATGTATATCAAAAATACATGCCTTTTTTTAATAATTGAGACTTTCAACAATTATTATAATGTAAAGACACCACTTTCGGAACAATTTGTAATAGACTTCAATGTCAGCTCGAATTTAATTAAAAAGAGATTGAATGAATTGTTCAAGAGGCAGATGGATTGATCACTGTTCTCTATATCTTTGTACGATTCAGTATTGCAGTTAATAATCGCTGGGACTTGCTCCGAAATCGTTAGGATTGGCAATTGATTGTTGATCGATGCATTTATTGAATCTTTCCATTTGTATTTATTTTATTGTAGATATTTCATATTTTTTTAATAAACCAATGAACAATAATAATAATAATAATAATAATTAAACTCGTCAACCATTCTAATTACGCAATTATTCCGTTTTTTGAATGCACCAATAAGTTTTCGGGTGCCTGGGCATCGGACATGTTTTCGGATCGAAATCTACTATTTGACCACCACCGATGAAAATAATAGATGGTTTATTGCCCACAAGCTTCTTTGCAAATTTATTAATGGCCCGATGAGATTCCATGTGTTTGTCGAGACTAAGACGTGCATAGTTGCTTTGTTTTTATGCCATTCACCGACATACGGAGACGATGTGCGATGTAATGTCGCCATGATGTGGTCTGTGGCGATGGCATCACTCCGATTGTTTCAGCAACATTATTGCGATCTGTTTGTTCTTCAAACGTGAATAATCGAGTCATTTCCTCGGCCTCTTTATTTCGTATGCCCTGTTCTGCCTCGTAATTAGAGATGTCAAACGAACTTTTTTTGTCCGTCCGTCGGTCCTTCTTCTCAAAAGGGACGGACCACTTTTTTTTGTCCGTCCTTTTTCTCAAGAAGGACGGACCAATTTTTTTTGTTCGTCCTTTTTCTCAAGAAGGACGGACCAAATTATTTTGTCCGTCCTTCTTGAAAAGAAAGACGGACGGACATATATATTTTTAGGAAGGACGGACAAATTTCATTAAACGGACAAATTTTAGAAGGACGACCAAGAATTTTGGCCGTCCTTATGGTAAAAAAATTTAAACCGATTTTTAGAAAAAACTTGGAATTTTTTTTTTTTTTTGCACCCAAATATTGTTATTGAATCATTGTTATAATTATTTTACATATTACATATAAACTTTATTCGTTATCTTAAAATTGTTTGTTTTTTCTTCAATCCGAAAGTAAAAAAAAATCATCGTTCATATGTTGTTTATTTTATGATGAAATCGTGTAAATTTTGTTGGAAAAATTGTGTAATTGATGTTGAAAAGTCAACAAAGTTAGCAAAAATCTGCTTTTAAGTGATTGAAAACAATTTCAATGTTTTGAATGTTTTGAAAAAATGAGTCTTGTAGAATTATTACCTGTAGATGAAACAAACAGTAGATTTGTTTAAGTAAGAATAGAATAATTTTTGCGAAATTTTTTTTTTCAATGCAAAATTGGTCCGTCCTTCTTGAGAAAAAGGACGGATAAAAAAAATTGGTCCGTCCTTCTTGAGAAAAAGGACGGACAAAAAAAAATTGGTCTGTCCTTCTTGAGAAAAAGGACGGACAAAAAAAATTGGTTTGTCCTTCTTGAGAAGAAGGACGGACAAAAAAAAATTGGTCCGTCCTTCTTGAGAAAAAGAACGGACAAAAAAAAATTGGTCTGTCCTTCTTGAGAAAAAGGACGGACAAAAAAAATTGGTTTGTCCTTCTTGAGAAAAAGAACGGACAAAATATTTTGGTCCGTCCTTCTTGAGAAGAAGGACGGATAAAAAAAATTGGACGTACAGTGTTTTTCATGTCCGTGTCCGTCCTTTTGACAACTCTACTCGTAATGGTATCGCTTTGATGATATTCGGAAATTGGTCTGATAATGGAAAAAGAAAATAATAAAATAAATCAGAAAAAGGAAACAATAGAAAAGAAAAAAAAAAAAAACAAAAAAATTTAAATAAACAATCAATAGTTACCTCTTCTAAGTTGCGAATGTCACGTCGTACGCTAGCATTCCAGGTCCGCATCCCTGGATCAATTCCAAGCTGAAAAAAGTCACCTGCAAAATATCTGCGGATCACCTCTTCATTATTCACTTCGACAGGTGGTCTTTTTGGTATATCATACAAAACCGAACAGGATACAACATCTGTTACGATTGCATTTCCAAATGTCTTCTTATACTTGACAAGGCAGTTTATTTTGTCCATGTCGAAGAATAAACTCTAACTACAGATTTTGTTTAAAAGAAATTCGGACTCTGTGATGTTGATTTCCTAGTTTTGAATTTGTGTGGTACTCTTTTGATTGCGCATAATATATTGTATAATGTCGTAGTATCGATGTGGATGTGACGACGTTTAAATGAGCACATTGGAATCATCGCGAAGTTGTACATATCTGGAGACTCTGGTAGTGTTGGCCGCGTCACATTCAGAGGAGCTCTCTTGAAGAAAGACCAACTACGTCGCAAGTTGGCATACGACAGACTGAAATAATGGATGTCGCTCTGAATATTGACCCACATTCGAATTGATAAAAACCATTTATTTTTAACGAATTGTGGGATGTTACAGTCATCAGGTGTTCCAATGTTACGAAGTTCATCCAATAACACTCCTAACCTTTGTTGAGCGCCAATGTCTCCGCCAGTTGTATCTCTTCGATCATTTGAATACTTTAATGCATTTTTGATGTCATTATCACCAAACAGAACTGGATTCGGGGCATTTCGTCGTAAAATCATGTCGTTTAATTCATAAACTCTCATTTTAAAAAATTTCTTCAAGCGACGTTCACAATGCGTTTCCAGATTTGTTTTAACGTTGGTGATGTATTGCTTGATCAATTCTTTGAACGCATTGGAAAAATGAGAGTTATTTGGCCATTGGAAGAAATTCCCCAACAAATTTCTGTCCATTTGTTTGAACCCAATCTGATCAGCATAGCTGGGTTTTTTCTGGTTTTGAACGAGTGTGCCATAAAAACATTTTTTGATGAATGTTTCACCGTCATGGCCGAAAAATGCATCATCAGCATTGTCTACGGCTTCATTGACCTTTTAATAAAAAAAAATCATTCATAAATATCGATGAATTGAACGATCAGTGTTATCATCATAACAATAAAAATTAAAAAAAATATAGGTAAAATCACCTTATAGAGGAATATCGTCGATGCTTAAAAGGCAATCCAAGTGGCCTGAATGCTCATTCGGGAGATGGCATTGATGAGCGGCTGACGATATTCCTCCCGGATTACCGATCCGAGGGCCAACTTGACACTTCGTGAACGTTGTTTTCATCCACACTCTTTGTCCACACCATTGCTATCACAAAAAAAAAAGTAACAAATAAATAATTAGCACAATTAGGGAGAAATAGGCACAGAATTGAATCCACATAAATCGATCATCAACAAAAATGAAGCACAATTTCCCTGAGAATTTTTTGCAATTGTTAAATAATTACCAAAAAAAATCAACTGAAGAAACACAAAAATACCGTTTACTAAATCACTCCATTCGATTTGTCAATCTCGCAAATAATTCAATTCCAATTGAAAATCCAATAAAAAGTAATGAATTTACTGTAAATCACAAGAAAATTTGATTTAATTTAATCTAAGCGACTGACTTGGCCAAAATTTCATCTCCGAATGATAGTGATTTGTGAAATTTTGATGATTTGAGACGAATTTGATCGAAAACTAACAGTAACAAATCTACATCGAATCGAACACATGACATTTTGAAATACCACTGGATAATTTTTATTCCTTTGAAAAGAATGCATTTTATGTGTGCATCAATGTGACTGTTCATAAACAAATGGTTGCCTGCTATAGATTTTCTAAGGCAATCAAAAATTTGCAAACGATCATAAAGAATTCATTGAATGATATATTTGAAATAAACAGATTAGCCATGATCAACAAAGTAAAACACTATTCATAATAACATCCACCGTGCATTTGTCACAGATGAGTATCATTTTATCTCGTCGTTCTATTCGTTATGAAACCATTTCACTTTGATTGTTTTTTTTATCAAGAATATGAACATAATGACACTGCTTTGAAAAAATTTCTCCATGCACAAATTCAAATATGATACACATTATTCATATTTCGATAAAATAAAATGAAATCAAATCAAATGAGATTCCTAAAGCAAGCGAAAATCTACTGTAAATACAAAAATCAGTTAAAACAACGAAGTTTTTATTCACATTTAACGTTTTGAAATGTGCTTCAGATCTGTCAACATTCATAAACGATACAATGTGAACCATTCTAAAGGTTCGTTTCTATATATACGGAGCAATAATAAAAATTTTTGCTTCGGGAAGTGTAAATATCAATTGCAACGATTTGTGAATACTATCAATTGACATAGAATTTTGTACTCTTTAATTCAAGCTACCCCCTTTTTTAGTTTTTAGTTCTGTACACTAGAATGTACACTAGTTTTTAGTTCTGTACACTAGAATATCCAAACCTAAAGAATCAAAAAAATGAATTGAAAATAATTTCGTTCTATTTTGGTGAAAAAAATATGATATAAAATTGCTTTGTTAGCTTCTACACTGGGAAAACAACTTTTGAGACAAAATACCTAACCTAAAAATTCATGAGTTGAATTCAATTTAAATATATTTGATGTTATGCTAATGAAAATAATAAAAAAAATGATTGAAAATTGATCTGTTAGAAGTAAATTTTTAGGATTTTTTTCAATTAAATAAGTAAAAATTGCAAGTGAACAAAAGTGATTAAAATAGTTGTGGCACACTTTCGATGTCCAAAAATTTGCAAACGATCACAAAGAATTCATTGAATGGTATATTTGAAATAAACAGATTGGCCATGATCACAATGTAAAACACTATTCATAATAACATCCACCGTGTATTTGTCACAGATGAGAATCATTTCATTTCGTCGTTTTATCATTTATATTATATTTATTGCTATCAAAACCACTTCTGTACACTGGGACACTGATTTGAAACACTTTCTTTATGAAAAAAATCAAAAATGTTGCAATAAATTCGAATCAAATGAGATTCCTAAATTTATTATGAAAAGAAAATCTGCTGTAAATACAGAAAACAGTTAAAACAACGAAGTTTGTATTTACGTTTGACGTTTCGAAATGTGCACACAAACAAATACAGGAGTTATAATACTCTGTACGTTTGTGCATTGGGCACGTTTACTCCTCAAACTAAATGGATTACACCAATATTGGTGTAAACGTAACTTGTATATTTGCAATCGCCAATACTTTTATACGTGTGCGTAAGTCGATTACACCAATATTAGTGTAAACGATTTACTTTGAGGGGTAAACGTGCCCAATACACTAACGTACAGAGTATTATAACTCCTGTATTTGTTTGTGTGTGCTTCAGATATGTCAACATTCATTAAAAATACAATGTGAACCATTCTAAAGATTCGTTTCTATATATACTACGAAGAGCAATAATAAAGTTCATTTTTTGTTTCGGGAAGTGTGAATATCAATTGTGTGAGTATTCAATTGTTTGCTTTATTATTTTCACTAGCATAACATCAAATATATTTAAATTGAATTCAACTCATAAATTTTGAGGTTAGGTATTTTGCCACAAAAGTTATAGACTAAGAGCCACTGAACTAAGGATGTGTTATTTCTACTTTATGGATGATTATTGGTTTGAAAGTTATTTTTAAAAAGTTTATGAAAACAAAACATAACCTCAAATTCACAGTATTTTGTATGAAAAAATAAGAATTCAGATATCAGTAATTATGAATGTTTCGATGCAGATATTTAAAATTTAAGTTTATTGGACATAAAAAATAATATATTTTAAATTTCATACATAAAGCAAAAAGAAAAATTAATGTTTTTTTTACCAATTTTAATCGATCAGATTTTGATCGGTATTGAACATTTCATGCAGATATTCGGAATGTAAGAAATTTACGTACTTTTTTACCTTATTCGAACTAAATCAAACGTAAAGCATAATTAAAAAAATATTATTGTCTTTATTAAGTTTTCAATTAATCAGATTTCACCTTAATAAGTGAGAAACTTAAAAAGTTTTATTTTCTATGGTTAAAGTAATTTTTAAAATAACTTTCAAACCAATAATCATCCATAAAGTAGAAATAACACATCCTTAGTTCAGTGGCTCTTAGTCTATTATTTTCTCAGCGTAGAAGCTAACAAAGCAATTTTATATCATATTTTTTTCACCAAAATATCTTTTTAACGAAATTATTTTCAATTCATTTCTTTGATCCTTTTCGTTTGAAATCTTCGACACCCTACTGTACACATTTTCAAGACAATAAAGACTGTCTGTAATTTTATAACAAAATATCAAATATTTACTTACGCTGGAAACGTCGGCTTGAAATAAAGTCATCAGATGGATTTATACGATGGATTTGACGCTGCGTTGAATGCATTGAATTTTTTGCATTTATTTACCATATGGCCTAATTTTTCCATTGTGGCCAAAGTCAAAAATTGTGAATTCTTTCAATGTGACTTCAAATTTGACGTTGGTCACAATTAGGCCACATTATAAATAATGCAATCAACGCAGCGTCAAATTCATCGGATAAATCCATCTGATGGATTTATTTCAATCTGACGTTTCGAGTGTAAGTAAAGCCTTGCTCTCTAAACCAATGAGATGAAAATCTAACTATATCAAAATGAAAAGATAAAAAATTGCAAATAAAATTGAAAAAAGGAAAAACATGACAAACTAAAGTGAAACATAATTTAACGATACAAAATATAAATTTCAATATAACATGAAGAAGTTACTGATAAACGTGATTCACTTTTATTTGCAAAGATTGCATGTTCCACTTTTGTTTGTAATTTGAGAACAATTTCAGAGATGGCAAACATAATACAACAAACAAATACTGTTAATATAGAATTTTAATGAATTGAAAAAAATTGAATTTGAATTAGATTTTTAAATGGTATGCTAAAAATATCAAACTGAAATTTCAAATTTGAAAATATTTATTGTGCATAAAATTCTAAACCGTTAATTTGAAATGTTCTTATCACGACCTAGTAGTGCGCTGGAGCTTTTGGGTTCCAAGTAATATCGTGGCGCCATCCCAAAGTCGCGAGGATAATTATTTCGAAACATTGAAGCTTTGAAGCTATTTCACAATAATGTGATTGTATGTTGTCATTTTGTCTATTGTTCTGTATTTGATATGAGAAGAACAGCATAAATGAAATGTCGTGCGTATGTAATGGTAATGAACGCATTTGCTTGGCCGTATAAATTGTATGCAAGCAGAGTCGTTGATCAACAATATTTGCGCACTCAGATATTTTTTGTGCTAGCTGTATTTCATACGAAATGAACAACATTACAAAAGTGATATATAAACGCATATATTGGTGAGTCTATACTGTTTGCCACAAAATTCACATGGACAAACAGAAGTGTTAATTAACAATACATACACACGGCCTTTCTCTTGTGCTGTTCTCTCCATATAAAATACAAAAAAACAGACGAAATGACGACACACAATAACAATATTGTGAAATAATTTAAACAAAGTTTCTGAATAATGACCATCGCGACTTTAAGATGGTGCAGCGATAGTGTTCGACTTAATTTAAATGCATTACGCTCACGAGTTACATCAAACATACAACTAAAAAAAAAATTTCTAAAGTATTTGAAAATTGAATCGATACACACAACAAATACACACGATTTCCATATTGAACACTACCTCGGCTAGTATGAGAACGTTCAGTGTTATACACCAGTTGTTTTACGGCCAAATTAATATTAGCAACAACAAACACATGTTTTACACATAACATTAAACGCATCCATCACAATACTTGCGTAGGTAGATTGAACAGTATATCATCTGTATTTTTCCACATTTGGCATCTGATTTTAGAAAATAATTTATTAGAATAATATTCCTATAATTATAGTAAATACTCGAAAATTACTCTTTAAAAAACAGTATTTTAAATACAAAATATTTTGAAACCCTCATTCAGCTGGAGTGTTATATGTATAATGAATACAGTGCAGTGTAATATGTATAATAAATCTAAATAGTCAGTTTGTAGGAATATGTAATATACTAGAATTACTCAAAGAAAGAGCATAGTAGATTCTCCCTGTATACTTGGCCACTCTTATTTTCTCTTATTTTCCCGATAGATGGCCCAACTGAAAAAGCTTGTATTGACGAAACTTTATTTATTTATTTTTCTTGCAAGAGATACACACACACATATTTTATTATACTACATATGTTTTGAAAAAATAAAAAAAATTGAATTCGATAACTCTAATAAAAAAAAACCAAAAATATTCCCAACAAAATTCGAGACAAAAAAATATGAGTTTGTCTTTCTAAAAGTGCTTCTAAGTAAAAAAAATAATACTTTATTGCATATGCATTTCTGCATATGACATTCCTGAAACATAAACTTACATTGTCGTTAAAAACCAAGACAAAATAAATGTTTCAAACTACATATCATAGACTAAGAGCCACTGAACTAAGGATGTGTTATTTCTACTTTATAGATGATTATTAGTTTGAAAGTTATTTTAAAAATTACTTTAACCGTAGAAAAATTTTTTTTTTAAGTTTTTCACTTATTAAGGTGAAATCTGATTAATTGAAAACTTAATAAAGACAATAGTATTTTTTAATTATGCTTTACGTTTGATTTAGTTCGAATAACATAAAAAAGTACGTAAATTTCTTACATTCCAAATATCTACATGAAATGTTCAATACCGATCAAAATCTGATCGATTAAGATTGATTAAGAGAAACATTAATTTTTCATTTTGCTTTATGTATGAAATTTAAAATATATTATTTTTTATGTCCAATAAACTTACGTTTTAAATATCTGCATCGAAACATTCATAATTACTGATATCTGAATTCTTTTTCTTTCATACAAAATACTATGAAATTTGAGGTTATGTTTTGTTTTCATAGTATTTTGTATGAAAGAAAAAGAATTCAGATATCAGAAATTATGAATGTTTCGATGCAGATATTTATAATTCAACTTTATTGGACATAAAAAATAATATATTTTACATCATCCTTAGATGATTTTCGTATGAATAATCGAAATCAATTTTTTGACGTTTTTTCGATAATGACATGATAGAACATTTATCAAGGTTTAATTCCATTTTGTTTGAATGACACCAACACCTCAATTTGTTAATTGCATTTTGCAATTTATTTGCGTCATCGATAGTTTCAATTCGCGATTTTGAGATCATCCGCAAATAAGGACACAAAAACGTCGTCACCAATAGCATTTACAATATCATTTATGAATAGTAGAAACAATATAGGTCCTCCCTTGTGGAACACCAGAAGTCACAAAAAACTCACGTGATTCCCTTTGTTCATATTTTACGAATTGACGGCGGTTTGACAAATATGATTTAATCCACTTCATCATGTTACACGGCAAATCGAAATTTTGGAGTTTTTCAACCAAAATTGAATGGTCAACCCTGTCGAATGCTTTACTGAAGTCAGTATAGAGAACATCAACTTGTTTGTTTTCTTTCAATGATTTGATTGAGTAGTGTAAAAATTCCAAATTAGATTGAGTTGAGCGACCTTTCATAAAGCCATGTTGTTGATCTACTATTTTGCTCGAAACGAGTTTACTTAGTTCGAGATTAACCAAATATTCGAAAAATTTTGCGATCGTAGGTAGTTTGGTGATGCATCGATAATTTTCAATATTGACACGAGATCCCTTCTTGAAAACAGGATTAATACTTGATCGTTTCCATTTCTCCGGAAAATTACCGGTCTCGAGAGATTCATTGAATATTTGCGTTAGTGGTTTGAAAATAAGAGCAGTACAGTGCTTAAGCAGCAGTGGATGGATGCCGTCTGGTCCAATGCCAGTTTTAGTCTTTATTTTCAAAAGTTCATCAAAAACGAAGAACTCATCAAGTTTGATTAGGTCGTTTTTCGGTTGTGAATGCAATGTTGATTGTGGTTGATTGTGATTTTGAGTGGTGCTATTAGTAAAACTATTTTTGAAAAATGCTGCAAATAGTTCAGCTTGTTCAGTCTTATCAGTAGTCGATTCATCTCCAAAACGCAGCATTTTTTGCATGCTATCACAGTTCTTCTTTGTATTTACAAAACGCCAAAACGATTGGGGATTAGACTTCAGCGATGATGACATTTTACTTACATAAGAATTGTAAATGTCCGTGTTCAGTTTAGTGTATTCATCCAGCGCCGAAACATATAATGCTTTATCGCCCGATATTTTCGCTTTTTTCCATTCTTTATTTTTTTTATTTTTAAGCAATGGTAGGTTCTTGTTTTTCCAAGGACATTTCGAAGATTTTATATTTGACTTCATTGGCACATATTCATTTATAGCAGTGGATAGAATTTCATGAAAAATTTCAACTTTTTCATCAAGAATATATTCGTTTTTTTTTTTCATTACAATTTTGAATTTATTTCTTTGAAACGAAAAAACATTTAAGTCGAGGAAAATTAGTGTAAAACAACAATATTAGTTAGTATCGCCATCTATTGGCAAATATTTAGCTTTTTGAACCTTTTTTATGTTGGCTAGAACTCAACTACGCTCCTTTTTTACAGCATGTTTCTTTAGACGGAATCCATAGCGGAGTACCAACAAGAACTACTTCCACATTAACACCAACCACATTAAGAAATATTGAACAAGTAAGTTTTGCAGTTTGGTTTTTAATGGAATATTTATAACAATAACAACAGAACTGAAATGAAAGAAGCTGATATATAAATGCCTATGACATAGTAAATTTTCATGCAATAGGCAAAATGTCAAAAGAAATCTAACAGCTTCTTTATTATACAGTCTTCAAAAGTGTTTCATTACCTTTGATTTTTCAGACTTTCCTAGATTTAACCAACGATCCTTCAAACACGGTACCGTGTCAAGCGGGATTTGTGCCGCCATTGCCATTTCAATTCGAACCTGAATCTCAGGACCATAGTTTGTGTTCAACAGGCACAAACTCAAGTGAATCTTGGCATATATCAGGAACAAAGCAAGATATATCCATAGACGAAAATCTATCTGAAATTTCATCAGTTAAAGGTAGAATGCAACTTAAGGTCATTTTATAGTATTTGTATTGTATTTATACACTATTCAAGATATATTGGCGTATATGTAAACATTTTTATATAGTCTTTTACTTTATTTTTCCGATCACGAAAAACCGTGCCAATACGTCTATATAAAAATGACAATAAAAAATAATGCCTAGACTCTACAATTAGGGTGTTCCTCTAATCTGGAAAAGAAAAAAGGGGGTACCTTAAATTAAATATGAACAAATTCTGTGTCAATTGATAGTATTCAAACAGGGCTGTGATTTATATTCACACTTCCCGAAGCAAAGAATTCTTTTCAAAATCGAATAATGCTTACCTAAAACACCCACTAAAGTACTCCTGCGCAGTTCACATCAACCAGATGGAAGAGAACTTGCTGCTACGCTACTAACCCACATAGTCGGGATTTAATAACTAATGTTACATTTGTTTTTTTTTTTTAATTTCTTTTGTGCTGATTAGACAGCATGATCAGCTGGCTGCTGGTCGTACTCGAACATTTCAACATCATTATATAGGGCAGCTACTTCGATTGCCTCTGCAACAGCATTGCGGTCTCTGTACCTATTCAACGCATACGGTATAGGAAGTCCCAGCAATGTCCATAGTCCTAAACAATCAAACAAATGAATCGTCTAACGCAATCATTCAATTGCAATTTCAATCAATTAGCCTTACCTTTCAATAGAATGTTCTTTGCAGCCACGACGTCACGATGCCAAATCACAGAGCACTCCTGGTTTAATTCCCAGTTTTTAGAGTAAATTTTTACTTTTGGGTATAAACCATCGCTTTCAACATCAACGTTCAATTCGCGTTCTAACTGTCTGAATAACGATAGATCAGTCTTGCCCCATTTTGACACAATCACTGATGGCAGCAATGTTCTGGCGTCGGGAATGCTAAATGAAAAAATTGTTCAATTGATAAAATCTTGACAAATATGTGTGATCCATTTTATTTTTAAAAAAAATTACCATCGGCATCTCTTGAATCTGGCCGCTTTGTTCTGGTTTTGAAAACGATTCATACACCTGGCATCTGTTTGAGATGTTCCCCATTCGTCCGTCATTTGTATGAAACATTCTCTGTGCTTCTTTATTGCATTCAATGACAAACGAACTCCTGGACACCGCACGTGTTTCCTGATACTTATTGGGCTATCAGGTGGTATTTCGCCATCAGCACCAAAAAAGAACAATGTTGGCTTCTTTTTGGTCACCATGTTCACCCATTTGTCGACAACACTACTGCTTTTAATATGTTTGTCCAGGGCGAGTCGAGTGTATTTAGCAGTGGAGAAAGCGCATATGCCATGCTTCATCATCTTCACTCGATGCTTGATGTAATTCAGCCAGTGTGGCCCCTTTGGCGATGGCATCACTGAGTAAAGATCTCGGTTTTCTCGATCTCGGCGCTCCTCTTCCACAAACTTTTTCGTCCACCGACTTGCCTTGGCGTTCCGTACTTTTTGCCCCGTCTGCCAGTGGAACTGCTTGCTCGACATGGTGAAATTGTACTGAAAAGAAAAATAAAAAAAATAATTAGTTATCAAATGGATTTGGAAGGCACTTACACAGTGATTTTGCATTGAAATAAAATAAATGTTTACGAAACTTACCTCTGCGCCAGTTTTGATGTTGTGTGTTACTGAAGTGTTCCAACTGCGCACGCCCGTATCAACGCCAACAAAATTCTTGATTGTGCCATCCATAACCTTCTGAGCGATGCGAGAATGGTCGATTGCTTTCCTTTCTTTTTTTTTTTGGCCGAGTACTGCAAAGCCACAGTGATTCCATCGGTGCTTATGGAAAAGTCAAACTGTTTTTTGTTGCGCACGAATCGTCGAATTTTCCGCATATAAAAATACTGATCCCAATAATAATTACTCGAAAGATTGAAATCTTTCAACGGAACATTTGTTATGTTGGTTTTTCCGTTTTTGTTCTCGCTTTCCACTTTCGGCAGCAACTTTTGCGAAGATAAGACCTGGTGCATAGAGGAGCAATCGATTTTGAAATACGTTCGTCGAAAATTACACATCGGCACCACAACTAAATTTCGGATTATTGGCCGAAAATTTGGATTGTCAAGCATTTGTCTGCGCTTGCATTTATATTTCCCTTTTGCCTTTTTCCGCTTTCTTTTCTTGCGTTTAGTTGATGGCTGATGTGGCCACGTCAGATTGTATTCTTCTATCTCGCGTTGCATAGATAGGTACATTGGCATAGCCTTAAACCAATATTCTCCGTCAGTTGTGAGGTCATGCAAATTTATTTCTGGAAATACATTCAATGCGTTCACTGTGTTATACAAGGCGTTACACCGTTCGAGTTTGTGTGGATCGCGAATTGGCACTCTGATGTTTTTTTGTTTAATAATCAATTTCACAACACTATCGATGTCACTTGGCAAAATTTTCTGTGAGTCATCTTCAACAAATGTATTCCATTGGAACACTTTCAGTTTCAAATACTGGATGATGTGTTTCTTTCCATGCGTATGTAGATTAGTGACTACATTGTCTGTATATTGATTGGTCAAATGCTTGAGGCCATTGCTGAAATCATTGTTATTGGGCCAATCGATACGATGATAGTCGTCAAGACCTTCGACAATTGCTTTGAAATCTGGGTCGATACGTTTCAGCTCTGGTCGTGGTCCACGTGGTTTTTTTCCTCGTGGTCTGTACTTTGACTTTTTCACTTTCGGCGGCTGATTGTTATGCCATAGCACTTGTTGAAAGCAGAGCTTGATCTTTTCTTCTCCACTTTCACCGAAGAATGTGAAATCACCAATCTCGACGCCTATGTTCATACGCCTTCTGCACCTCAAATAAAAATAGCAATGACCCTAAGACGCAAATAGAAGTGGCTTGCAAGCTCATTTCCGTCATTTTGCCAATCAATGCTTGTCGATATTGTAGGCGAATGATTGTCTTAAGCGCACATTTGACTGTTGTAATTTCATCCTTCGTTTCTCCCTTAGCTGGTATGGATGGCTTGAAACGATTCGCCATTTTCCTATTAAAAAAAAAACATAGACACATACGATTTAGTTCGAAAACAAACACTATTTAAACTTAAAAAAAATCATTCTTCATTCATTTTTGGTAATCAATTTTTGCGATCAGTTGCACGAAAACAAAGCTAACACAAAAAAACCGAATAGAAAATTGCATATTTTTCATTCAATTTGAAATAGACTAAGAGCCACTGAACTAAGGATGTGTTATTTCTACTTTATAGATGATTATTAGTTTGAAAGTTATTTTAAATATTACTTTAACCGTAGAAAAATTTTTTTTTTTAAGTTTTTCACTTATTAAGGTGAAATCTGATTAATTGAAAACTTAATAAAGACAATAGTATTTTTTAATTATGCTTTACGTTTGATTTAGTTCGAATAACATAAAAAAGTACGTAAATTTCTTACATTCCAAATATCTGCATGAAATGTTCAATACCGATCAAAATCTGATCGATTAAGATTGATTAAAAGAAACATTAATTCTTCTTTTTGCATTATATATGAAATGTAAAATATATTATTTTTTATGTCCAATAAAGTTGAATTTTGAATATCTGCATCGAAACATTCATAATTACTGATATCTGAATTCTTTTTCTTTCATACAAACAAATACTTTCAATACTATGAAATTTGAGGTTATGTTTTGTTTTCATAGTATGAAAGAAAAAGAATTCAGATATCAGTAATTATGAATGTTTCGATGCAGATATTTAAAACGTAAGTTTATTGGACATAAAAAATAATATATTTTAAATTTCATACATAAAGCAAAATGAAAAATTAATGTTTCTTTTAATCAATCTTAATCGATCAGATTTTGATCGGTATTGAACATTTCATGCAGATATTTGGAATGTAAGAAATTTACGTACTTTTTTATGTTATTCGAACTAAATCAAACGTTAAAAAATACTATTGTCTTTATTAAGTTTTCAATTAATCAGATTTCACCTTAATAAGTGAAAAACTTAAAAAAAAAAATTTTTCTACGGTTAAAGTAATTTTTAAAATAATTTTCAAACTAATAATCATCTATAAAGTAGAAATAACACATTCTTAGTTCAGTGGCTTTTAGTCTAAAATGTTTGGTTCTAATTAACATAAAATAGCACGTTTTATCGCTCTTCAATCTATCCACTCTTATAATTTTCATAAATCTTAAATTATAATTCATTTTCTATAGTTGGTTTTTTCTTTTTACTGAACGTGTTAAATTTCATCGAATTTAAGAAGAAAAAAAAAGGAAGAAAACCAAAATCATAATTAAACTAAATAACTTTGAATCAAAAACTGCATTGAAATAATTAAAATGAAACAAAGACTAAAATCACATAAATAATTAGCACAATTAGGGACAAATAGGCACAGAATTGAATCCACATAAATCGGTCAGCATTAAAAATTGAACACAAATTCACTGAGAATTTTTTGCAATTGTTAAATAATTACCAAAAAAATCAACTATAAAAAAACTCACGAATATAGAGTTCACTAAATCACACCATTCGATATGCCACTCTCGCAAATAGATCAATTCCAATTAAAAATCCAGTAAAAAGTAATGAATTTGAATCACAAGAACATTTGATTTGATAATTTAAATTTCAATTTAATCTTGGCGACTGACTTGGTCAAAATCTCGTCTCCGAATGACAATGATTTGTGAAATTCTGATGATTTGAGGCGAATGTTATCGAAAACTAACAGTAACAAATCAACATCGAATCGAAAACTTGACACATTTTGAAATACCACTGGATAATTTTTATTTTTCTGAAATGAATTGATTGTATGTTTCAATGTGACTTTTCATAAACAAATGGTCGCCTGTTATGAATATTCTAAGGCAACCAACAATTTGCAAACGATCACAAAGAATTCATTGAATGATATATTTGAAATAAACAGTTTAGCCATGATTACAATATAAAACACTATTCATAATAACATCCACCGTATATTTGTTACGGATGAGAATCATTTTATCTCGTCGTTCTATTCTCTATTGATATACTGATATGAAACCATTTCACTTTGATTGTTTTTTTATCAAGAACATGAACATAATGACACTGCTTTGAAAAAATTTCTCCATGCACAAATTCAAATATGATACACATTATTCATATTTCGATAAAATAAAATGAAATCAAATCAAATGAGATTCCTAAAGCAAGAGAAAATCTACTGTAAATACAAAAATCATTTAAAACAACGAAGTTTGTATTTACATTTGACGTTTTGAAATATGCTTCAGATCTGTCAACATTCATAAACAATACAATGTCAACCATTCTAAAGGTTCGTTTCTATATATACGAGAAGTAATAATAAAATTCATTTTTTGCTTCGGGAAGTGTGAATATCAATTGCAACGATTTGTGAATACTATCAATTGAAATAAAATTTTGTACTCTTTAATTCAAGCCACCCCCTTTTTTAATTTTTAGTTCTCGGAAACACCTTACTCTACATTGATGTTCAGTTTGTTATCAAACTTAGACCGCTGAGAATAAAAACAGCATGTCAAAGGTTGCTCAATCGAAATGAAACTCATGCTGGTTTTATTCTCAGTGCTTCAGTCAAATCAAATGTTATAATGTAAGAAGTATGAGTTTGAACAAAAATGTAATTTCATAATTCTTATTTCTTTACATAGTACAGCCTCATTTTTGTTTTTCACTCAGTTATACTTAAAAAACCTAAGGCATATAAATATTACATCAATAGACCTTGTATTTAGTAATAATTCAATTTTTCAAATATTTGTAAAAGAAAAATACATTATGAAGATATTAAAAACCGATATGTTATTACAGATAGTAATTCAAAACGCAATATGGGCGGACGAAGACCAAAAAGTTCAGCCAATTTATCTCCAGAAGAAGAAGAAAAACGAAGAATACGTCGAGAGCGTAATAAGCTAGCAGCAGCTCGATGTCGCAAGCGACGTGTTGATCAAACAAATGATTTATTGGAGAAGGTTCTTGTATTAGAAAATGAGAAAAATAAATTACAGCGTGACATACAAGATCTTCAAGCCGAAAAAGAGGATTTGGAATATTTATTGCAATCACATCGTAGTCAGTGTAAGCTTCAAATCAGTGGAATGTCAAAGGTGATAGAAATTAAATCGAAACTTGAGTTCAAGGAACCAACACAAATGCCATTGATTAATAAAATAAAACTTGAAGTTGATGATCCAGCTTACGAAGATGTAACTTTGCCTAACAAACATCTTATATCAGATCTGAATCCTGTAATCAATTCAGCAATATCCTGTACTCCAAAACCAATCGAACGTCCTAGAACTTTGAATGTGCCATTCTCAGCGCCACCATCACAATCAATTGGAATCCACAAAAATATAGCTGATATTGCCGGGGTAAAAACAATATCATTGTTACTCAATATATGCAAATTTTAAAAATATTTAAGTATTGTAATATTTCATTGAATTTTACGAAATTTTTTATTATATTTTTTTTGTTTTTCTCCTTTAGGTACAAATAACAACACCTTCAAATGTGGTAGCATTCAATTTTGATAGTTTAATGGATGGTGGAACCGGTTTAACTCCTGTTGCAATGCCCACATGTTCTTCACAGAACAAAAGTCCACTAGACTTAGCAACTCCCACTAGTGAACCATCTAAATTAGTTAGTTTGTAAAAAAAATATGAAAAGCAATGATTTCAGTTTTGAAATAAATGAAATTTTTCACAATAATAATTACAGATAGAGAGTATTGTGATATTTACAAGCTAAATCAGTAGTAAATGTTACATAAAATTGATGTAGAAGAATTGGTATTGACTTTTGTTTAGTCTCCACTATTATTTGTAATTTGTATATGCAATATTTTTGTTAAATATAAATAAAGAAACATGATAATACATTTTTATTTAATGCAACTCAAACTATTATTGAAAAGACTTTTTATTATCTTTATAACTGTATACTATATAACAAAATTTGTCTTATTTACAGTGTACAATAGAGTGGTCCTCAAATCTGGGAAAGAAAAAAACGAGTACTTTAAATTGCATAGAAAACAATTCTATCAATTGACAGTATTTAAACAGGGCTGCGATTTATATTCACACTTCCCGAAGCAAAAAACTCTTTTCAAAATCGAATAATACTTACCTAAAAACTCTCACTAAAGTACTCCTGTACAGTTAACATCAACCAAATGGAATGCAAAAATGCTGCTACGAGAACTAATCCACATCATCGGTATAGCCCTAAATAACTAATGTTACATTCGTCTTTTGTAATCGTTTTGTCCTGATTAGCATTGGTAGCATTGTCAGCTGGCTACTGGTAGTACTCGAATATTTCAACATCATTATCCTTGGCAGCAATGGCTACTTCGACAGCAAAAACATTGCGGGTTTTGGATCTATTGATCGCATCTGGTATCGGAAGTCCCAGCAATGTCCATAATCCTGATCAATCAAACAAATAATTCTTAAATAAAATTTATCTTTTTTTATCTTAAATAATTCTTCTTGAACAATCATGCAATTGCAAATGTGCCTTAATTAGCCTTATCTTCCAATCGAATGTTCTTAGCGCTGCTGTGTTGTTGGAAGAAAAATAAATTCGAGATAAGATAAGACAGTATCTATTTACTCAAAAGACGCGCATTGTCAAAGTAAATACATTTTGACGTCATAATACAAAATATATACGTCATCTTTCAAAAAGACGCTAACTACAATGTAAATGAAGCGAAGAATGAGAACAAGAACTTAAAGTAGAAACCATTGCATCGGCTTTGTATTGTAGTTGGCTTCTTTTGGAAAGATGGCGTTTTATGACAGTGTCGTATCAATGCACATCTTATCCATTAATATATTTTATCTAAATTGCAATATTATATTCGTTATCTTATTTAAATTGTCAAGATAAATTTAAAGATGAAAAAAAATAAGAAATTGAAAATTCAATATAGTCGAGAATTTTTTCTGGAAAATGTATTATTATTATTCTGCACCATACAGCGTTCCTTCGCCAAAGGTGGTTTATTAAAAATAAATAAATTAAAATTTACAATATAATAAATACAAATCATTCAGCATTTGCACCGATTAACAATCTATTGCCAAACCTAACGATCTCGGAACAAGTCACTGGGATTATTAACTGCAATACTGAATCGTACAAAGATATAGAGAACAGTGATCAACCTATCTGCCTCTTGAACAATTCATTCAATCTCTTTTTTATTACATTTGAGCTGACATTGAACTTCAATGATTGAAGTCTATTACAAATTGATCCAAAAGTGGTGTCTTTACATTATAATAATTGTTGAAAGTTTCAATCATAAAACTCAAAGACATATATTTTTGATAGCCATGATTAACAGTGTCCTGAATACTCAAAAATCTAACATTTCGGTTT
This sequence comes from Resseliella maxima, assembly GCA_029041755.1. Lineage (NCBI taxonomy): Eukaryota > Metazoa > Arthropoda > Insecta > Diptera > Cecidomyiidae > Resseliella > Resseliella maxima. The sequence continues at coordinate 121,419 of JAQOWM010000590.1, forward strand.
AACCGGTAGGGAACTCTAAATTGAATCTTCTCTAAAAGTACATCCGAGTAAATTTCGCCCTTGATCAATTTTAGTATGAACATCATTTGAGCAACCAGGGAAATCATTTGAAGTAACATCAACCTATGCTCATATTTTGGAAGGTGATATCCATTGTTCCATCTGAATCTCCTCAAGGCATAAAGTAAAAAGATGTTTTTGAACAGATTCTATTAGTTTAATTTGTCCCAGATTGCGAGTATTCCAAACTTTAGAACCATATTCTAAAATTGGAATAACAAAACTAAAAAACAATTTTTTAATGGTATATGGGTCATTAAATTCTCTTGCAAAACGTTTGATCCAAGCAAGTCTTGATTTAGCTTTTGCTATCATGAATTCAATATGACCTTTGAAATTAAGTTTCTCATCGAAAATCACACCAAGATCCTTAATTTGTTCGACTCTTTCAATTATTGAGTCATTAATGGTGTAATTGTGATCGATAACGTCTCCAAAGCGATGGAATATCATCATTTTAGTCTTCTTAACACTTAATTCCAAGTGATTTCTTTCAAAATACTTTACCACATTGTTTAGATCTTCATGAAAAATAAAACAATCATCAATAGAATTTATGTGGTGAGAAAGCCTTACATCATCTGCAAATGAGAGAATAGATGAGTTTCCACAAAAGTAAGGAAGATCTACCACAAACAATATAAATAATGTTGCAGCAATAGGGTATCCCTGACCTGTACCTGATGAGACAATGATTGGATTTGATAAAATGTCATTGAGTTTAACAATTTGTTTTCTATCACTCATATATGACTCAATCCAACCCAAAAGTTGAGTATTCAGACCCATGATGTTCAATTTGTTTATCAGAAGATCAACATTCACAGAATCAAAAGCCTTAGCAACATCAATATAGACCGCATCAGTTTGATTATGAGGCTTTAATTCACTCAATGTTTGAGAAGTGAATTCAACCAAATTAGTAACAGTCGATCTTCCTCTCACAAAACCATGTTGGCTGGAATCAATTAAAATCTTTAAATGAAAATTAAGGTGATTGGCAATTATTGAATCCAACAGTTTAGGAATCACATTTTGTAAGGCAACACCCCTATAATATTCAATATCATTTTGACACAAATTTTCAATTACTTTAAAGTTATCAACATTGTAGATTTCAATTGGTTGTGAATCATGTTTAGTATAAGCGGAACCAACAAATTCAGCAAATAGATTAGCTTTATCAATACCATTGAATGAGTTCTGATTATTATAATGCATTTCATTAGGTAATTCATTGACATTTTTCCTAATCACATTTACATGCTTGAAAAATTCCATTGGATCACTAGCTATAAGTTCCTCCAATTCTAATTTGTAATTGTTGTAGGAAATACGAGAATAACATTTATATTCCACTCGAGCTTTTCTGAAATTATTGTCATCATCTATTGAATCATGTCATATTATCGAAATATTTTTTGTATTTATATTATATTAAGACTGTAGTATTTTATTCACCTCAGAGTCTCTTAGAATTGAGAAATATATGAACAGATTCGTTTTATTTATAAAACGAATCTGTTCAGAAGCCATTCTTACTGTTTGCATTGAAAAAATTCAATTGGGGTGATGGATTCAAACTACCGAAATATGAACATAGATTGCTGTTGTTACAAATGATTTCATTGGAAAACCGCAGAAGTGTTGCTCAGATATTATCCATATTAAAATTGATCAGGGGTGAAATTTGTTCGATGCTTCTTTTGGAGAAGATTCAATTCAGGATTCCATATCATTCTGTCAGAAATGTTGAATTTTTGAAAATTCACACAGGGAACATTGGTTATCAGAAGTATATGCCTTTGAAAATCTTAGTTGAGAAATTTAACAAATATTAGAATAAAAGAAATCTGAATGAGTTTGTAATTGATTTTAATATTAGTTCGGATGTTGTTAGAAATGTTAATTGGATTGTTTAAGAATTTAATATCTGTTTGATTTTTGATTCAGCTTTGCAGTTCAGAAATCATAGTGACTTGCTCCGAAATCGTAAGGACTGGCAATTGATTGATGAACCGATGCAATTATTGAACTAATTATTCTAATTTAATGAATTGTAAATAAATTTTCATTATTTAAATAAACCACCTTTGGCGAAGAAACGCTGTTTGGTGTAGTAATAATAATAATAAAAAAAATAATACAAATGTGACAGATCAATAAATTCGTTCAACAATTTGAAATAGAAATTTCAATAAAAGAAGTCCAAAATTGAAACGAGAATATTTCAATGAACATTCCAAATTAATTTCTTCTGAATAATTTCAAGATTTAACGTTGCGTCGTAGAGTTAGCGACATAGTTAAGCACCGATTTATATTTCGCTTTGTTGTCAAAACTTTTTGCCAAAAATTGAATACGAAAAAGTTTTGGAAGGTTTTATTTAATATTTTTTGTTAGGTTATTTTGTTTTCCTGAATAGTTTTTGATGATACTCCAAACAAATTCAATGTTGAAAAACCCTGAAATCTTTTTTCTCATAATAAACGTTGTAATACTGTTTTCATTACATCAGTTAAATGCTATATAACGTTGCGTCGTAGAGTTAGCGACATATGTAGTTAAAAAACATTGCTTCAGTGAATTATAATTCCGGTTTAAATGAAATATTATTAAATTAAGGGAGCAATTAAGAGTTTGTACAGATGTAGTGAAGCGGCGGTGAGAGTGGACGGAGAGTTGAGTGAATGGTTTGAAGTGCGAAATGGTCTTCGACAGGGCTGTACAATTTCACCGCTTTTATTTATTATTTATATGGATAAGTTGATCAAGGCAGCTAAGTTGAGTGGTAACGTAGTACTGAATAATTCATGCATGAATCATGATTTAAAAGTGGCTGATATGAAAGTATTGCGTATGATTTCGGGTGTATCGCGTAGGGACCAATGGGAGAACAGAATTAGGAATGAGAAAATACGTGAGGATTTGAATGTGGATTCGATAGATGAAGTAGCAAGAAAGTCAAGATTGAGATGGTTTGAACATGTACAACGTATGAATGAGTGTCGTTTGTCAAAGTTAATTTTGAATGCTGAAGTGAATGCGCCGAGAGGAAGAGAAAAGATTTAGAGAATTGAAAGAGGCTATGACTGGAATAGGGAAACTCAAGACCATGCTCTCGACAGAGCATGCTGGAGAAGAATTGTTAGAGGGCTACCATTACTAGACAGACGCTGAAGGGCAATAATGGTCTATAAATGATTGTTGTTATTGTGTTGTTGCTTAAATGAAAATGGTCATTTGTGTTGTGTATTTCTCATATAAGCCACTGTTCGATAATATTCTGATGAAAAATCTAGGCAAAGATCACATTATAATAATGGATAGCTTCAAATCTTTGAATCATGAATCTTTTTGACATGAGTGAATCTAAATGAATCTTTGAACTGTGTCTACTACCTAGAATGGATCTTCATTTGTTTTGACAATTTAATGTTAAATTGAGTTTTTATTTTTTTAAATATGTTAATGCCTTTAGGAAAACTACCAATGATTTACCGAACGAAATGTATTATAAGCAGAGTCAGGCAGTAACGAAAAAATGCGTTAATAACGCGCATTATTTGTAGCGAATTATTTATTTGCATTACAAAATTTATTGCGTTACTTTTTGCGTTATTTAGCGGTAATTGTAGCGAGTAACGCAGGATTAGTCAAAAAATGTAGCGTAAGTAAACAATGCAAATTATTTGTGTAGTGCGAGTGAAACGAAAAACATGTAAACATAGAGTTGTCACGTTCACTCATCATGTTTGCATGGTTTTCGTTTCCTTTGTCATCGCATCACAAAATTTTTTTTGCATTCATCAATATCAAATAAAAAAAAAATTAAAAATTACAAAAATTAAAAAATACAAAACGAAAATAAAATGAATATTTTTTTATGAATTTATTTTTTTTTTACGATTTCAAAAATAAAATAAATTTGAATAAATTGTCACTCATGCATTATGTACTCTATGCGATGAACGCACCCAATGGATTGACACTTGACTGAAATTTATTTTATTTTTAAAATCGTAAAAAATAAATAAATCCATACAAAAATATTCATTTTATTTTCGTTTTGTATTTTTTAATTTTTGTAATTTTTAATTTTTTTTTTATTTGAGATTGATGAATGCAAAAAAAATTTTGTGATGCGATGACAAAGGAAACGAAAACCATGCAAACATGATGAGTGAACGTGACAACTATATGTTTACATGTTTTTCGTTCCACTCGCACTACACAAATAATTTGCATTGTTTACTTACGCTACATTTTTTGACTAATCCTGCGTTACTCGCTACAATTACCGCTAAATAACGCAAAAAGTAACGCACGGAATTACTTTTTGCGTTATTTAGTTGTAATTGTAGCGAGTAATGCAAATTAGTAATTTGCCTGACTCTGATTATAAGGATCATAAATCATGCAATGATAGAGAAATTGCAAATCTTTTTGCGGAATTTTTTGCATCAGCTTATACCAAACGCAACTTTAATTCGTCTGATATTTTTAATAATGGACGTTTTGAAGAAGTTGTGAATTTATGTCAAAATATTCCCAAATTAATTATTGATGAAAATGTTATCATTCAAAAAGTACTTGAACTACCAAATAATTTGATTTCTGGTCCTGATCGGCTACCTAATTTATTTATAAAAAAATGTATTAAGGCCTTGTGTAGACCAATTTCGATTTTATTGAACAATTCACTTAAATATGGTCATGTACCAGATTTATGGAAATCTTCCTTTGTGAAACCAATATTTAAATGTGGTTCCAAAAATAATATTGAGAATTATAGGGGTGTTGCTTTGCAAAGTATGATCCCGAAAATATTGGATTCAATAATTGCAAAACACTTGAATTTTCATATTAGTAACATTGTTGATTCGAGTCAGCATGGTTTTATTAAAGGAAGATCGACCATTACAAATTTGGTTGAGTTTACTTCTCAAACGTTGAATGAGTTGAGGCCACATAATCAAACGGATGCAATTTATATTGATGTTGCTAAGGCTTCAGTATTTCAGGTATTTCATCGCTTTGGTGATGTCATTGATTTCAAATATACCATTCAATAATTGAAAGGGTTAATCAAATTAAAGACCTTGGTGTGATTTTGGATGAGAAACTTAATTTCAAAGCTCATGTTGAATCCAATAGCAAAAGCTAAATCAAGGCTGGCTTGGATCAAACGTTTTGCTAGAGATTTTAATAACCCATATACAATTAAAGTTTTGTTTTTTAGTTTCGTTATTCCTATTCTAGAATATGGATCTCAGGTTTGGAACACTCATAACTTGGGACAGGCAAGACGAATTGAGTCTGTTTAGAAGCAATTTTTGCTGTATGCTTTAAGAAGGTTCAACTGGAGTAATGGATTTCACCTTCCAAAATATGAACATAGATTGCTATTGTTACAAATGATTTCTTTGGAGAATCGCAGGAGTGTTGCTCAAGTAATGTTCATCCTAAAGCTGATCAAGGGTGAAATATGTTCGGAGGTTCTTTTGGATAAGATTCAATTCAGAATTCCATATCATTCTGTCAGAAATGTTGAATTTTTGAGAATTCATGCTGTTAATCATGGCTATCAAAAGTATGTGCCTTTGAATTTTTTAATTGAAGCATTCAACAAGTATTATAATGAACATTTTTTGAATGGTTTTGTAATAAACTTCGGAAGTTGTTAAGAAAAGATTGATTGAATTGTTTAAGAAACCTATGGTTTAACCAATAATTGTTTATCTCAATTCGATTCATTTTTGTAGTTCAGCAATCACAGAGACTTGCTCCAAAATCATTAGGATTGGCAATGGATTGCTGTCTCCGTACAATTATTGAATCAACTATTTTATGTAAATAAATTGTTCAAATAAACCACCTCTGGCGAAGAAACGCTGTTAGGTGCAGTAATAATAATAATAATAATGATAATAATAAAATTATTGACAAAGAATTTATTATTAATTTATTTGGACGTTTTGATATAATTCGAATGTATTACATTGAAATTATTGGAAGAACCTCATTTTAAATTTTCGTTAAATATTCTTCATTCATGATTTCTCACTTTCGGTGACATCGTGATTTTATATGAATTTATGTACAATAGATTGTATCTCTTTCTAGAGATCGTTATATTGTCCTTATGAGATAAAATAATATCATATCTATCTAGACCATTTCTCTTTTTTTCAAAAATATCTTATCTTTATCTACTTAAATAGCAATTATCTTTCGACAACAACTGCTAAGTTAGCCGCCACGTCAAGATGCTAAATCACAGAACATTCGAGGTTCAATTTCCAATTACTGTATTTTGGGTCTATACAATTTTGCTCTGATCGTGGTCAAAGTGAGTTTTCCTCGTGGTTTGTACTTTTGTTTTTTGTACTTCAGCGGCGGATTGTTATGCCATAGCGCTTGTTGAGGGCAGTGTTTGATATTTTTTTCTACACTTTCACAAAAGAATGTGAAATCATTGTTCTCGACGCCTATGTTCATATGCCTACGTTCATATGCCTCTTACACCTCAAATAAAAGTAGCAATGATCCCAGCAAATTGATGTGGTTGGCAAACTCAGGTCAGTCATTTTGCTAAATAACTCTCCACGGAATTGTGGGCAAATGGTTGTCTTCAGCGCATATTTGATTATTGTAATTTCATTCTTCGTTTGTCCCTTTGCTGGTGAAATGTTCTTACTGAAAAAAAAAACACACACACACACAATTGAATTAAATAATATGCCTGAAGTATGGATCAAATCAATACAAAAAGAACTTAAATCGAAATAATATAAATTATCAACAATAATTAAAACGTTGAATTCGAATTTACACTGCTGTTTATATTGTAATGAAATGTAAGATTGATTTGTTACCTGATGTTTACAAATCATTGAAAACCAATGAATTGAATGACATTTCGAAATCCAATGAAATGAACGTCAAATGTCATAAGGATCGGTTCACATCAATAGTTCAATATTTGGATATTAGACTATTTTTGCTTCAAAGAGTTCTTTGCTTCGGGAAGTGTGAATATAAATCGCAACGTTGTGTGAATACCGTCAGTTGACACAGGATTTATTCATATTTATTTTGAGGCCCTAATTTTTTCAATTCCTGATTGAGAAACACCTTACTGTACAGTGAACACATTCCAGTCTCAAGTTGAAAAACCAAATTTCAAGAGCGCAATTAAATTACCTAAGCTAGACTTTATTCAAGTAATTTATTATGACATACATGATACTTATCTAAGCTATTGTTTTTAATAATAAGTCACAGAGCCACCTAATGATAAAAAATTACAAAGACTTAAAATCACATATTTGACAATTTCAATACTATACCTCTTGCATTATCGTTTTCATATGTGTATTTTTCATGTGGTGATTAAAATATTTTGTTTTCGTATTGCGATAAAATGTCAATTTTTACAATATAAGAAAAGAGTTGAAAATGAAATATAATTAGATATCATACAAGTATATTAAGAAGTTGCCTGTAGCAACAGTTAGTGATATTTAGTTTTTTTACATAGGTGATACCTTGGGGTAAAATTAATAAATTGAATTTCATATATATCAAACTCGGATCGGTGATAAATTGCATAGAGTCTGTTCATAAAAAAGTGTTATATTTAAATATGTGGTCATTTTTTTCACGCGATACATCCAAAGATTTTCCCTTTGAAATTGGCGAATGTATCGGTGATACTAAAAGCATTTGGTCACTTCATAAAGCTAAAAGGAAAACAACAAATGAAGATGTTTCTGTCTTTGTTTATGATATAAAAAACGGTACAGATGTTAAAATGGAAATAGCAAAAAGTTCATTGAAACGACTGAAAACATTGCGACACCCAAGCATTTTACAATATCTTGATAGCACTGAGACGGAGAAAATGTTGTATGTTGCTACAGAATATGTCCAGCCATTGGGAATTTATTTGGACACATTAGAAAAGGGTTCAGCACAAAATGATTTATATTTAGCATGGGGTATTTTTCAAATTACGGTAAGTGCATGTATTAAATATATGTAAATACGTATGAATGTGTGGATATTGACACGTATAATATAATCACCGTGAATAAAATTTATTTAATCTTTAGTAAATCTTCAATTATTAACTAATTTCAATTAAATAGCGGGCATTATCATTCCTGAATAATGATGGAAATTTACGCCATAACAATGTATCCGTTTGGTCGGTGTTTGTAAACTCATCCGGTGAGTGGAAACTGGGTGGTTTAGAGTATGTATCAAATATTGATGGAAGTCAAATTCCTGTAAATAAATTACCATCAACACTTGAGATCTACGACCCTCCAGAGAAAAATGATATGTCTAAACTTAAACTAGGAACAAAATGGTAAGTCAATATGATTCCATTGAAATAAATGTCATGAAAAAGCATTTTATAATTAATATTAGTTCCAGTGATATGTGGGGATTGGGCTGTTTAGTATGGGAATCATTTAATGGACCACTTAGAAATAGAAGTAATTTGAAAGATATCGAAAATGTATGGATCGAACATTCTCAAAAAACGCAGAATCAAAACTTATATTTTTTCAATATTTAACCAGGTTCCAAAATCTCTTACGAGTTTATATTGTGAATTAGTTGGAGCATCACCAACAAGTAGGCCGAATCCAGCTGATATAATCACTAAATGTCGGAAACCAGGTGGATTTTTCAAGAATGATTTAGTGGACACCCTATTATTCCTAGAAGAAATACAAATCAAAGATAAAACGGAAAAAAATAGATTCTTTAGTGCTTTAGCTACACAATTGGATAATTTTCCTGATAACGTATGTCGCCAAAAAATATTACCGCAGCTTATAACTGCGTTTGAATACGGTGATGCGGGCTCTGCTGTTTTAGCCCCAATGTTTAAACTGGGACGACTATTGGATGAAGGCGAATATCAAAGGCGAATTGTACCATGTGTTGTGAAACTATTTACGTCAACAGATCGGGTTACACGATCAAGACTTCTGCAGCAGTTGGAATTATTCATTAATCATTTTCAACCTCAAATCGTAAATGACCAAATATTTCCTCAAGTGGCTCATGGATTTCTTGATACGAATCCAACAATACGTGAACAAACTGTTAAGGTAAACTTGACAATTTTATTTGTATGGCGCGAAACCTAATGTAAATTCGAATTTTATTTATTCTTGAATTCCGATTATGAAAGAAACTAGTCAACAAGTCATTCAGAGTTGATTCACTTTCTAATATTTTCCAGTATTGATTGAACATTTTAGATGACAGTTTTCCTCCTTAATTTTTTTTTATCTATTATGTAGTCAATAATACATTTGGCACCAAAACTGAACTACAATAATTTAAATGTCGAAGTTTTACGCCATTTTGCACGATTGCAATCACGCGATGATCAAGGTGGCATTCGAACAAATACAACAGTATGTTTAGGAAAAATTGCTCCACATTTACATCCACAAGTGCGCCAACGTGTCTTAGTATCAGCTTTCATTCGAGCCATGCGTGATCCTTTCCCACCGGCTAGAGTTGCAGGCATTCTAGCATTGGCAGCAACTCAGCAGTATTTTTTGCTTACGGAAATAGCAAATCGCATTTTACCAGCCTTATGTTCTTTAACCGTTGACGCTGAAAAATCAGTGCGCGATCCAGCATTCAAAACGATTCGGGGTTTTCTAGGAAAATTGGAAAAGGTTTCAGAAAATCCTAGCTTACGTGAGACAATGGGTAATATTATCTATGTAATAAATGATATCAGCATTCAAATCAATTATATGCTCTCGCAGAAGCTGACGTACACACAAAAGAATCACTGGGAAATGCAGCAGCAACATGGGCCGGTTGGGTGGCTACTGCAGTTGCAGCAAAATTCTATCGGAGTCAAAGTGATACAGGTCGACCACAGCGACCGACATTAACTGGTAAAACTAAACAGTTATATATTTAATATTTACGATATTTGCAGAATATTTACAATATTTATTTTTATTTTATTTTGTTTTGTTGTTGTGGAATTTCCCTTAGGTAAAACTAAACCTGCTTCGCTAGGTATGCTAGAATAAATATATTCAAAGAATAGCAATATTTTTCATTTTATACATCATTATAATTAGTTAACTCCAGATTTCTGACTAAAAATTTTCAAAATATTAAAGTAAATTCATACAAATTGGAGTCAAAAGAAGAAATCATAATTAAATAATTACATTTGATTATTTTTTATTTATTACGATTTTTAATGTTGAAATATTTTATATAAATTCAAATTACTAGAGCAACCTTCTAGTAGCAGTTTATCAACAACAACATCAAGTGTTACATCAATGACGTCTCTTGAACATGAGAGTAATGATACTTCGGTCTCTGCCAGTGATTATGGCAATGATTTGGCTAGCGATTATGGCAATGATAATTGGGATGTAGCTGGGGATATGGACGTATGTATTGATATACTATAGTTGGATAATTCTTTAGAAAATTTCTAAATATTTACTAACTTAACAAAAAAAATTTTGACTTTGTTTGTATTCATGGCAAAATATCAATTCACCAGTATTGTTGATTTTTTACTAGCGGGGCCAGCATGACATTTTGCCATAATTTTTCTAATATTTTCAGAGTAAAACATCATTTTTTGAGTTTTTCGTGCCCCACTAGTAAAATATCGTTTTATTAGCGAAGTCACGAAATACTAGTAAATAGACATTCTGTTAATTCCTACTGAAATTCATGGTTCAGTACTTTTCAGTACATCTAAATTTTTTCAGTACTTGTCAGTATTTCAGTTCTTTTTTCAGTGCGTGACAGATTCCCATAATTTTTTAATAAGTGCCATTTTAATAATGATTTCACTATAATGAATCCATTAAATGAGTGCATTAGATGAGCGCTGCTCATTAGTGTGATGTGTCGCACACAAAGCATAAGAATATTTCAACAACACAAATCTGATATAAATTAAAAATCTAAAATAAATGTTCAAACCGATGTTTTGAATAAAATAATATATATTAAAGAATTGGATTAATTTTTTTCAAAATGAATTGGAAATTAATGCGAAAATAATCGACAAATTTAAAAAAATCGCTACAAATGTACTATTCACAGTTTTCATTGAAAACCATTTTGAACAATAAAAAAATTGAAATAATTAAAAAATAAATAATAATATACTTTATGATAAATTTTAAGTCTATGTGAGAAAAAATTGAAAACATGTATGAAAATGTAATTTGGATAATATAAAATTATAAAAAAAAATTATGATCAATATAGGAAGCGATCCTTCGATTAAATGATTACAAGACTGAGAAGCTGTCATAAAGCTTTTGAAATTTGTAATGATTTTGGTACTCTATTAGCAAGTTGATTATTGATTGCAATTATTGTTTCACACATTTTTTATTTTTTGTCATGTTTTTCAACTCATTTTTTTCACTACTTTTTGAAGAAAATGTCACATTTCATCAACTGCATTTCATGACAATTTTAGTGAATTTTTTTGCGTAATTTAATTTAATTTTATAACAATTAATACTTATTAAAGTATAACAATATTTACTACGATTTTTGAATATTTTTATGACATTTTTTAATTTATCCAAATTCATACAGAAAAAAATTGACCAACTAATATATTTTTCATTGCATTTGATTTTTAGTTTAAAATAAACATTTTTTATCATTAAATTTAGTATTATAGATTTTCTCGTTCATTCAATTGGTTTTATAGTTCAAAAATTTGATTTTAAATTCGTTAATTAGTTTATTTGTACCATTCACTTAAAATTTTGCCAATTGAATTTTGAGTGAGTGAGAAAATGAAATAAATTCATTTTTATATAGAGAGAGTCATTATATTCTAAAAGAAAATTATGAAAATTCGTGAACATATTTGACTAACTAGTTGGAAAAAAGTACAAAAAAAACATGTTTGTTTGCAACAAAAAGATAATTTTTGACGATTATGAACATTAATAGACAAACATTAAGATTGAGTGTAAATTCGACTGATATTTTGAAAGGTACTGAAAAATTGGTTTCAGTACTTTTCAGTTTCTTTCAGTAACGTCAGTTTTTTCAGTGCATTCAGTAGTAATTTGTCCCTTGCATTCTGTCTTGAACGTCTTTTATTTTTTATAGCACAGATAAAAAAACATCATTTTACTAGTGCGGCCAAGAAATATAATAAAATTGCCATTTTACCATGAATAAAAACAAAGTTATAGATTATATATCGACTTCGTGTTTTTGATCGGGATGATTAGAGATAAGATCAGATTTTGTGTGATCTATTTAGTAAAATCTTAGCTAACCTGAATTAACTTTTCACGTGATTTTAATTTCTTTAGAATTTTTTTAAAAATCACAGATCATTTGAAATAGTTAATATCATTATCGTCAATCAAACGTTTTGAAATATTGTCAAGAAGTCTTCGTTTTTTATAGCATACTATGTGCAAATTTTCGTGCATACATAAATATTGAATTCCACATGGAGCGGAATTTGTTTTTGTTTTTTTAGTAGTTTTCATTTTTTCCACGTTTTAATAATAAATCCATTTGAAGTTGATGATCTACTAAAAACTGGCAGGTCAAAAACTGATATTTATATAACATATACTATACATTTTAGCAATAAATTCCATGATATTTTAATAACCACAAATAAGTATATTTTAATAACCACAAATAAGTATCAAGTAATCCACACATGGGAGTTGATTAATCGTCTTTTTATTTGTGTTATTTGAAAAATATATATGTATAGACATCACAAGATCCAAGCAGTCCAATAGCAGCTGTGGCGTCAACAAGTTTATCAATAGCATCAATTACTCCAAATTTATCTGCACAGAGAATTGCAGATCCACGTGATGAGTGGTCTTGGAATGATTGGGGAAGCTTAGAAGAACAACCGGTAATCAGTTACGACTTTAAAAAATATTAACAACATTCCTTCAATCATATAACAATTTGTAGTATTCATTCAATGTGAATTTTTATGATCAGTTTTTATAATTAGTTTTCATAAAATCATAAGCGTTATATAACTTATATTCTTCTTCAATCTAAAATTTAGAATGAAGAGGAACGTGATGAAAATGAAGAAAAAGAGGATTACTCGAATAAAATGGCATCGATCATAACAAATTCAAAATTTGGTTCAAATGAAGTATATGAAGATAAAATTAAAGCGACTGATCAAAATAACCGACCAAGTGAATTCCAACATTTTTGTAAAAATGTTAGAAGTCCAACTAATTCGAATTCTTGGAATACTGACAACTCCTGGGCTGATGGGGAATTTGAGCCTTTAGAAGAGACAACTTCAGGTAAGAACTAATTCTTTATCCAAATTGGAGATGGCTGACGTAGTTGAATTGGTGAAAAAAAATTTCGATAGTTAGCGTGCCGCTCTTTAAAAGTGCGGTCATTCCGGAGGTAGATTTTCATCTCTGCTGGCAGGATGATCTTGAATATATGGTATGATAGAAATTGGTTCGTTTTCAGTTAAAATGTTCAGGATTGATACATGGTGTTTGAAATACCAAACCAAGTATAGAAGTTAGAAAATAGAACAAGAAAAAAGTTAGAAAATACAAAAACCGTGCCCAAAAGAATTTAAAATCGATACTTTTTTAAATTTATCGTTTAAAAATATTTGTTCAAATATTTTATTTTTTTACAATGAAAATTTATAGGAAACCCAAAGCTAGATGAAGCCAGGAGAAAGCGAGAAGAGAAAAAAACTCAACGCCAAAGAGAATTGGAAGCTCGACGAATCGCAAGAGGTCCACTGAAATTGGGCGCGAAAAAACTTTAAGATAATTCACATTAGATTATCCAAAAAAAAAAACGATTTCTAAAGAATAAACAATTGGAGCAGTTACGGAAAAGTTTGACTACTATTTGAGTTCCGTTTTCTGTTCCAGCTATCTTACGGGGTTGAAATTTTATTTTACACTGTTTATGTGACTAAACCTCAGTTCGAAAATCGAAAAATGATCTAATCTAATATAGTAACCATATGCAACAATTATTTTCAACGATGTTGCAATAATTAATTAATTACAGCTGATAGTTTTAATGAAAGCTCTGATCATTTTGTAATCAATACCTGATTTCACAACAGATATTGAGCAAATAAATTGTACTTGGTGAGTAATTTTAACTCACCAGTAATGAATAATAAATAAATTCTGACATCAATGTTGACAGATATTAGTAGAATTCCAAATTATCACTCCGAAAAAAATATTACATTATCGAATTATCTGTTTATGTTAATAAATTCATCAGAGCTTTCTTTGATTCAGCTCTTTAATACATTGTCTCAAATTCAGCAGTCACGTCCAACAGCAAATCATTTTACTTATGACTGAAAAAATATTAATGAATGTTCAACCAATAATAGTTATCAATACAATTGACTCTTTATTAGTAACAGTTCTCTCACAATAATAGATGTGAACGTACACCTTCGTTTTTTTTAAGGTGTTCTGCAATTTTTCACACTTTTAAACAAATATTTCAAATAAATAATTTCACTGCTCTTGTTCCGATTTTCGTGAAGTTTTTACAATTGTATTTTTCGTGAAAAAACAATTGTATTCAGCATTTCTACTAGTTCTCGAAAATTTGTACAACAAAATGTGTATATAGCTTTATTAACAAAACAGAAGGTCATCAAGTAGTACAGGATTAATGAAAATAGTTATATTCATTTCGGCGATGTTGTCAAAAAAAATATTCCATTAAAAATACAAAGAATTTTTGAATTTTTGTCAATCTCAATGCCCGGGAATCGATTAAAATGTAATTCCACTCTTAAATTCAATTACCATATTTTAAAATTTTGTTTGTTATTACAAATAAACCGAAACATTTCTTCTAGAAATAAACCGAAACATTTCAATCATTCGATATAGAAATTTCGAGAACGACTTCCTTCAATATATTGTAAAATAGATAGAAATTTGTATCAGATTTCCATACTTTTCGAGTTTTTCTAATAGAAAAGAATAAATCTCTTCTCATAAGTCTTCATAAATAAGATTTCCTTCTGAAAAAGGATTAACATCTTCATTTCAATTTTAAAACGTATGCGGGCGTGTGAAGGTTGTATGTAACAAGCATATTTATGTATGACTTGTAGAAGCTGATTATTTGACAATCTGAACATAACTACAAATTTGATAACGTAAGTATCTTACCGGGATGTGCAAATTTCAAATATTGTTTGAACAGTTTTACTTCGAACAATGTTCATATGGCCAAAATGCAAAATTGCCCAAATTTGTTTGACAATACTTCGAAAAACTCCATTTTATGTGAAAACCGAAATTGTAGAAATGCTTTGCCATCTGTAGTCGTAAATGTAAGAAGGCTTTTTTGTAAAAAGCTATCTTTGCTAGTCTTTCGATTTTCGAACTGTGGATGGATCACATTCAACATTTTCCTTATATTTGATTGTAAAACTGCATGTGTCAAAACAATAATGTGTTTTTTCCAAATTCAAAGAAAAATCTTTTACTATATACTATATGAAAGGAAAAATGTCATAAAAAAAGTTCCGCTGAAAAATGATGAAAATACTTATATGTCACTCATTTGGAACACGTTTTGCATATAGAATACTTCATTTGCCACTTGTTTTATGCATTTTTCTGCAATATATACTTTTAAACTTACAGTATTGTATATTTTATAAGGGATATTTAAATATGATCTCATGATGATTATTGAGATCAATATTCTGAGGAGAATAATTCTCCACCGTTGATATCAAAACACCAGAGCCGATGAAACTGGTAATCTATTTTATTTTATATTGGCATTCATTTTTCGTGACATTTCCTATTCTGTGATTGCAAGGTAAGATTCGCTACGGCGAAAATGATTTGACAAAAATTTAAACATTCTAGATCTTCAAGAAAAACCTTATTCCCAACTAATCATTTGTATTGAGTTGTTTGGTATTGGAAATGTATCAAAAATAGGTAATTTTTCAACCAACCCAAAATGAAGTGAAAGTTAGTGAACTAGAAAAAACGAGAACCTCGATATTTTTCAAAACAAGAAAAATCCAAAGGAAAAAACAAAAACTGAAATAAATTATAAAAGTTTCAATCAAAATTGTGCGTTTATTCACGAAGACATACAATGATCTTGTTTTTTGAAGATTTTTCTTTTAAATCGAAAATTATAGTTTCATGCGATGTGATATTGGATTTTTATGTTGGATTTTTTTTCATTATTTTGGTTTATCTCAACTTAATTGTTTTACCAATGATGACACTGGTAATATGTTTGATTTAGTGTGGACAAAAGATTCCGATTTGTTTTTTTGCTTGAAAACTTTTCAATGAAAAGTGATAATAATTTGGTCAACACTGAAGTCCATCATAACCCTATTGAATATCAAAAATGAACTTAGTCATGGCTCATATTTGGATTTTAGAAATGCAAATTATGATGTAAT